>VMDO01000755.1:60191-117749 GCA_007922755.1 Pedetes capensis
CCTGGATGGGAGACCGCCTGGGAACACCAGAAGCTGTAGGCTTGGGAGAAGGACCTGGCAACCCCCTCCCAAAAATCAATCTGCCATTGAAAACCCTATGAACAGCAGAGAAGCACTGACAATAGTGTTTCCCCTGTTGTACAGAGGGTCGCTATGAGTCGGATACCAACTCGAAGGCACCTAACAACAACAACAACAACCACTATGCTGCTCTCCCTGCCAATTTTTAATTTTTTTATCTTGAGACAGGGTCTCATTAAGTTGCATAGGCTACCTCTGGCCTCAAACTCAGATCCTCCTGGCTCAGCCTCCCAGGTTGTTGGGATTACATGGTACTTGGCTCAAATTTTGCTTTTATTTGTAACAGAATCAAATTTCTACAGATTTCCTTAAGCAGGAAAACATTGAACAATACCCTACCACCCCTTTGCTACAACATACTCTTTGAGAAGCAGAAACTGAAAATAAAAACAAACAATTATTTCAAATTCATCATTGCTAAGAATTTAAATTGTTCTCCACACTGTGTGTTGTGAAAATATGTTAATACTGTTTTCAAAATTAAATTTTTAGAAAGATAGTGTTTTTTCTTAAGAAAAGCAGTTCTGACAATGAAGATTTTATAAGACAAGAATTGACAAATACTTCTCGAGTTCATTTGTAAAAAAGTCTAAACTTACTGCGTTGGTGCTTCTAGAAGGTACCACAGTTCCAGCTCCCAAGATATACCCATGGGGGATGACCACAGTTGTTGGCTTGGTGCTTCCTTTTCCTAAACACCTGTTTGTTGGAGGACATTTCTCTGTGGACCTCTTCATTTGTGAGTAAGGCACTGGCTGCCCTTATTTTGGATTGCTTTTTCAAGGATGATTTTAATGATGTTGTTGGGTGCTGTTGAGTGCAACTCATAACGACCCTATGTACAGCACAACAAAATACTCCCTGATTGTGTGCCAGGCACACGATCTTATTTATGTTTAAGCCCATTGTTGCAGACACTGTGTCAATCCATTTAGTGGAAGGTTTTCCTTTTTTTTGTTGACCTGCCACTCTCCCAAACATGATGTCCTTCTCCAGGGATAGGTCCTTCTTGACTACCTGTCCAAAATATGTAAAATGCAGTCTAGCCATCCTTGCTTCCAAGGAGCACTCTGGCTGCACTTCTTCTAGGACAGATCTGTTGGTTCTTTTAGCAGTCCATGGTATATTCAATAGTCATCTACAGCACCATAATTCAAAAGCATCAATTCTTCTCCTGTCTCTTTTGTTCAATATCCAGCTTCCACAACCATATGATGCAACTGAAAATACCATGGCATGGGTCAGGTGCACCTTCATCTTCAATATGACATCTTTACATTTCAATACTTTAAAAAGATCTTTTGCCACAGCTTTTCCCAGAGCAATGTGTCTTTTGATTTGTTGACTGCTATTTCCATGGGTGTTGATTGTAGAACCAAGTAAAGCAAAATCATGGACAACCTCAATCTTTTCTCCATTTATTGTGAAGTTGCATACTGACCCAATTGTAAGGATGTTTGTTTTGTTGATGTTTAGTTGCAATCCACATTGAAGGCCGTGTTCCTTGATCTTCATCAGTAAATGTTTCAAATCCTCTTCACTTTCAGCAAGCAGAGTTGTGTCATCTGCATAACACAGGTTGTTCATAAGTCTTCCTTCAAACCTGATGCCGTGTTCTTCTTCATAAAGTCCAGCTTCTCGGATTATTTGCTCAGCATAAAGATTGAAGAGCTATGGTGAAAGTATACAGCCCTGACGCACACCTTTCTCAACTTTAAACCAGGCAGTGTTTCCTAGTTCTGTTTGAACAACTGCTTCCTGGTTCATGTACAGATTCCTCATTGGTATAATTAGGTGCTCTGGTATTCCCATTTTTCGAAGTGTTATCCATAATTTATTATAATCCACACAGTCAAATGCCTTTGCATAGTTGATAAAACATAGACATCTTTCTGATATTCTCTGCTTTGGGCTAATATCCATCTGACAAATAGAGTTAATGTCTTCCTCTATAGCAAAGAAAAAGTTTTATTTACTATCCAACATAAAGGTAAGATCTCCATCCAGGGCAAATGTCAGGTATATTTACAGGCTATTATAAAAGATTTGATCTCCCCAAGCTCAGGGGTTCTCACTTGAAACACAGTACAGTAAGCCTCACCTAGTTCTCTTCATGTCACTTTGTGGAAACTGGAGCTCAGAACTCTTACAAATGCTGATACTCTAGCTACTAATATTGCTACAAGTGATATATAGTACTTGTCTCTAAGGAAGGAATCTTGTGTCTCCTGCCAGAATCCCTGAGACTGAGGAAGTCTAACTTATTAGCTTGTTCTTTGCTGTTGTTGTTAGGTGCTGTTGAGTAGAGTCTGACTCATAGCAACCCTGTGTACAATAGATGTTACACTCCCTGACACTGTGCCATGCCTGGCACTATTGTCAGTGCTTCTCTGATAGTCAAAAGGTTTTCAGTGGCTGGTTGATTTTGAGAGTGGGTTGCCAGACCCTTCTCCCAAGACTACAGCATCCGGTATTCCCAGGTGGTCTCCCATCCAAGAGCTAACCATGCTGACCCTACTTAGCTTCTGAGATCTGATGGGATCAGATGCCACAATGGTATAGCTGCAGGCCCCTGAGGTCCCCACCTTACTCTAATTCCTGCTTTGAGTTCGTTCCAGGGAGAACTGTGTGTCTACATAATAAAGTTTCCCTTTTATTTAGGTTTGGTGGACTTCTGTTACTTGTAATCAAAATAGTCCTGATAAAATCAAGAACATCTATTTCTTTCCAAAAATTAGACAAAAGTGATTCAAGGGGTTCTCTAAGTGCTTTCATCTTGAGCAGCTATAGCATTCCAAGTATTATGCTGAATGCTGGAGCTACAGCAGTAAATGGCATGTGATTCATAGGGTTTCAATTCTTACAGGGAAGCAGCCTAAAACATAAGGAAACCAACACATGAGAGTTGCAAATGGTAAGAAGTGCTGCTTAAAAAACCCCCAACCAACCAACCAACCAACCAACCAACCAAACATACAAACAAAAAAGGTAAGAAGGTAAAGAACAAGGAAGGTAGACTGAGGGTGTAGCCCAGTGGTAGACTGCCTAGCATATGTAAGACCTTGGGTTTGATTCCCAGCATGCCATCTATCTATCTATCTATCTATCTATCTATCTATCTATCTATCTATCTACCGTAGATAGAATAGATGGGAAAAGTGACCTTGTAGGAGGTATATTTAAGTTAAAATATAGGCAAAAATAGGTATAAATCTAAGGAAATGTAGATGGTAGTAATGGGAAGAGCTTGAATTGGGAAGAACTTAAGGAATTTTGAAAATTGATAGAAAAGCATGAATAAATGTAGTAAGAGGAAGAATGACAGATGGTGCAGTAGGAATTAGGCAGGGATCAGATTACTCAAGGCTTTACAGGGAAAGTAAGGATTTAGATTTATTCTATGTGCAATGGGAAGCTATTCAAGTTATATGCACGTGTGTGACAGAAACTCAATTTACAGTTAAGAAAATGAAGTTTACTGTTGTGTGGAGGATGGATTGAGGAAAACGAAAGTGGAAGTGGAGAGGCCCAATGAGTGGCCATCACTTTGTCCAGGAGGGAGATGATGGTGGCCAAGAGCATTTCTTGGCAGTAGTGATGGATACAGTGGATTACATGCTGAGGAGGGTGGACCAGTGGAAATAAGTGTTGGGGGGTGCTTTCATGTCCTTTTTAGTACCGTATAGTCATTCCATTCAATGAAGAGACCACAATTAATTCATCCATTCCACTGTTAATAGAATGTGTTATGATTTGCATCTAAAATGTCCCCCAAAGGTCATGTGTTTGAGTGCTTGGTCCCAGCTGGTGCTGCTGTTTTGGGAGGCAATGGAACTTTGGGAGGGAGTCCCAACTGACCAAAGTAGGTCACTGGAGGTGAGCCTTTGAAGGTTACCCAACCCTGGTTCTCATAAGCTATCTCTGCTTCCTGTTGCTATGTTGTGAAGTCCTTTGCCACAGGCCCTGCTGCTATGCCTCCCACCACTATGGACTGAGATACTGTGAACCCTGAGCCAAATAGACCTATCTCCTTCCTAAGCTGTTCTGTCAGGTATTTTGTTAATAGTGTTGCACAGCTAACATAGAAGGTATAACCAACAATACTGCAAGTATATTCTTGTACCTGTCTCCTTGTGCATATATGCAGGAGTTCCCCCAGGATACATACCTATGAGTGGAATCTCTGGATCACATGGTATGTACAGCTCAAATTATTCTCGAAAGTGATTATATCGCTTAACTTTGAGGAATAGCTTATAAAAAATTTTTCCTTCTATGGCTCCATATATGAAAAACCCAAGTACTACAAGAAAGGAGAAGAAAATGCCAAGAAAAAGAAAAAGAAACGAAAGTTAAAAACAGAATTCAAAGTAACCAAAGTCTGCTATTTGTAATCTCTCTCTTTTAAGGGCATGCAACAGAGATGAAACAACATTTCTATACTCCTCCTTTCCTTTTAAGCAATATTCAGAACTTCCCTGAAAATGTGATATTTTCCTATAAATTTTGAAATCTCTGAATTTTTTTTCCAGAGATAAAAACCATGTTAAAATGGCATTCTTTCACAATCCAGTATTCCACTCAATCCCTGTCCTCCTTAAACATTATTATGGATTTTTTCCCTCCCAGCTTGAATTTTACTACCTTATTTTCATTAACAATTATGGAATATAAAGAGTTGAAACTCTATTTCATACATAATTCAGAGATACAGGTATAGATCTCAAGGAAGTTTTTTCAGTGGAGACCTATGATGAGTTTGGAAGAAAATAGCAAATTTGGCATGAGAAGTTTTGGTTCACTTGTTTGATCACTGAGATGCATCTAACTTTAAGTAAATCTAATTGCATATGAAAATTAAGAAATAAAGATATAATCAAACTTTGGAAAGCATTCTTTTTGAAATATTTTATCATAGGATTCCTTTCAAAAGTTTTTTTTTTTCCTCTCTCTCTCTCTATGTCATGTACCATGGTGCACACCTGTAATCTCAGCAATTTAGGAGGCTGAAGCAGAAGGATCATGAGTTTGAGCCCAAAGGCAGCCTACATAAGTTAGTGAGATGCGATCTCAAAATAAAAAAGAGGCAGGGAGTTCAGCTCAGTGGTAGAGCACTTGCCTAACAGGTGTAAGGCACTGAGTTCAAGCCCCAAACACTGCAAAAACAAAACAAAACTAAAACCCTAAACATAAACAAACAACAATGAGACAACTTTGTCTCTCATACATTTAAAGTGGAATAAAATACAGTTTGTTCCTAAATCATAAATACTATATTTCCTCCTCTGGAGCTTGGAGGAATTGAGTGCTCAAGAATGAAGACTTGCAGATGTAGAAATGGGGATGGATTGGCAGGAGGAAATGATAAGAGGAGAGGGCAATTAGCAACATCTCCAAAATACAAGCCAATAAAGGCTGTAAACATTGCACTTTTATTCTTCTTCCCAGCCAAGCACCTTAACCCATTTTTTTTGTGCATGCCTCAGCCTCTCCTCTGACGCTGCCTTACTTTCTCCCATGCATTCATTTCTGCTTTCGTCAGTCTTTCCTCCTTTTTTCCTACTGTGACAGTGGTCCCTTCATGTCCCCTCCCTTTGCACTGTTTCCCATCCCTAAAGAAGAAATGATTTTAATTCCTTAGCTGTTTCTCAACCTTGTTGTTAAGTGCCATCAAGTTGGTGTCTGACTCATAGCGACCCCACATACAACAAACAAAACAGTATTGTCAGTGACTCTCTGCTATTCATAGGCTTTTCAATGGCAGATTGATTTTTGGGAGTGGGTTGCCAGGTCCGTCTCCCAAGCCTACAGCACCTGGTGTTCCCAGGTGGTCTCCTATCCAAGTACTAAGCAGGTCTGACCCTGCTTAGCGTCCAAGATCTGACAGGATCGGTTGTCACAGTGGTACAGCTGCAGGCTTCTCAACCTTATGGAGCAGAAATTGCAAATTTAAATACCTGTAAGAAGCCAGAAAAATAATCTCAGTGAGACCCACTGGTTGAGATCATGGAGAACTGGAGTGGTGTCCCATGAGGGGGCTTGGCTCCCATTGATTCCTTTCATGACCATGTGGGGGCCCAATTTTGCCAGGTCTTTTAATTAAAAAAAAAAGGGTCTGGAAATTCTGATTTTTAGGAGAAATTCTTCATTAGCAAGGGTTGGCAACTAACTCAGTAAAGACAACAGTAACACTCCACAACTTAAACAAACTTGGGAGCTTGGATATGGCTTTGCTGGCTGTCACTTTGAAACCTCTACTTTGAGGAGAGTTTTATCTGGGGCAGTTTGATTCTCAGACTTTTGCAGAATTGATGATGCAGAATTGAGAAAAGGAGACAGAGTAACAAGATCTGAGAGGTGAGATAGAAGAAGAACCTAGCCAGACAAGGTAAGATCATTGCGATAACAAAGAGCTGGGGGAGAGGCAGGGCAAGAGGAAAAGAGGTCCCAGAGTTGGGTAGTCTGTTTGTGGAGAGGGGCAGCTTATGAGACTTTTGAGAAGATTTAGGGGAGAGGGGCCTTCTCTCAGTGGAGGAGGGTGAAGAAAGGGTGAATAAATGTGGGTGAATGTAGCTCATACATGGAATCTCTTTTAATGTTTTTCAGAGTTATTAGGTAAAGATTAGAGTTCTTTTAAAAGTACTATTTGGATTTTTTTTTTTTTGGCATGGGGTGGGTTGAATTCTGGGCCTTGTACATACTAGGGAAGTGCACCACCATTGAGCAGCACCCCAGTGCCTCCCTACCACCGCACCTTTTATTTTAAGCCAAAAGTCTCACTAGGTTGCACAGGCTGCCTCTGGCCTCGAACCTGTGATCCTTCCACCTCAGCCTCCTGAGTTGCTGAGATTACATGTGCGTGCCTCAGCGCCCCACCTCAAGATTGGCCTTTTAAAATATGAGTTCACAGTCACTCAGGAGGCAGAAGTAGGAGGATTGCAAGTTCAAGGCCTGAGGCAGCCTGTGTAACGTAGTGAGAACCTGATTCAAAAGAAAAAATAAAAAAGGGATTCAGGGTTCAGGACAGTGGTACAGCACTGGCAAAGTACATATGAAACCCTGGGTTCAACTCCAAATTACCACCAAAAAATACACACACACACACACACACACACACACACACACACACATTCCATGTGGAGAGTGAGTCACTTCTGGTCCTGGGGATTCATAAGAACAGGATTCTTGGTTGCAGGTAACAGAAACAACTCTGGGTCATTTAATAAGAAAACTAATTGATTGGGAAGATATTGACTATATCAAGAATTACTGGGAAAACTTAAGAAAAGGCTTAGAAAATGAATAGGAATTGAGGGGACTCATCAGCCAGGAAAACACTAGAACAGTATGTTTGTCACTACTGGCCACTCATTGTTACCCCTTGACTCTGCTCTCATTGCTATCCTTCTGCTGGACAATGGATGCTGCCATTGGCAGCAGAATTAATACTATCCTTGTTTCTTTATATCAAAGCTCAAAGCCCTGAGTAGGGAGTTCCTAAATGGTGACCTTAGTCAAATACCTATTCCCTTAGTCAAATACCTATTCCCTTAGTGTGAGGAATCTGGGAGAACAAGTGTTATATCTAGCCTCCTTAGTGGAATGTAGAACCCTGCCAAAAGTCATGCAAGTGGGCTTCCCTGAACAAGAGATTATTTGTATCATCAAGTATTGAAGAGCTATGTATCTACTACAGAACCTCACTAGAGGTAATACCTAGTCTTGAGGATGGTTAGTAGATGGCCAGTGTATCAGCCAAAACAGGATACATGAGCTTCAGTGACAAAAAACTTCAAAATTTCAGTGGCTTACAATAACAAAGGTTTATTTCTCACATATGGCCATTGCAGATTGCCAATATTGTCTTCACCTTAGGACCCATGCGTTACTGATCTCATAGTAGATGGGGAAAAAGAGAAAGAAAAGAAAAAAAAGAGTGCTTCAAGTCACAGTTTGGCTCCTGAAGCTTTTGTTTGAAAGTGATAAACCTAACTTCTACTTGTATGTTACTGGTCAAAACAAATCACATGGCCAATCTGAGTTCTGTAGGGCCAGGAAGTATGACATTACACCAGAAAGGGGCAGTCAATATTTTTGAGTAAGAATAAGGCAGGAACAATTAATGTATTTAAAATAAAATAAGAATATTTTGAATAGATTACTGCTCCGCTTATTATCAAAGAGGGAAGAGAGGTATGCCAGGCTGTTGGAATAAGCATATTAAAAGCAAGAAATAGAAAGGTGTTTGGCAGTAGCTATAAGTAGTTTCCTATTAATGAAGAATAATGCTTAAGGTAGGAGAAAGTGAAAGAATAAACAGTCTTAATGGGTGAGGACACCCTGCTTTTCAGGATAAAGAGCTTGATCCTTACTGGTCAGGCCATGAGGCATTGTGAGGATATTTTAAATGGGGTGAGAGGGCTAGTTTCTGCTTTAGACAGATCACTCTATGTGAAGGACGTACTTGAGGGAGATCTGTTGGGTGGTGTTATGTTTATTCAGGTGAGGATGATGCCAGCCTGAGCAAGAAAAGCTAATGGGGAGGAGAGGTGGTGGCAGGGAAAGAGGATTGATCAGATGGGAAGGGTGAAAAGGAAGGGAGGGAGGGAGGATGCCCCAGGCATCCAGCCTGGCCAATGTAATTTCCTTCACCTACTAAGTGATAAAGTTGAATTCCAGCAGCATCTAAGCAACTGACAGCTCAGGATCTTCTGCTTCCCTGGATGTGAACATAAGACAAAGTAGAAAGCCCCCGAGAAAAACAGAATGGTTAAATAGCACCATCGCATCCTTGTTTAAAGAGTTGGAAATGAGTGTCTACTCTCAAGTAACTACCTAGTCTCCCTTTTCTACTCACTTCCTCCTCTTCATTGTCTGACTTCTTACCATGTCCTTCAAGATGCAGTGTTGTTGCAGTGAGATAGGCTGATGAAAGTGTGAATTACAGCAAGTTCTTTGAAAAGCACTTTGCAGATATGTGCCAAGAGCTTCAGTGTGTTCACAGACTTGGGCCAAACAATTTTACCATCTTGCATTCTAACCTGAGACGTGATTATCAAGGTGGTTAAGGACTTACCTATTTAAGTATTTATCCCAGCAATACTTATAATAGAAAAAAGAAAAAAAACCCTGGAAACAACCACCATGTAAAAAGTTCAGGCCTTGTTAAATTAGGATACATCTGTTTTCATTAATTTTAAAATGAAATAGAAGAATGCTTATAATGTTATAATGTTAAGGAAAAACAGTATACAAATAAATGTTATTATAATGTCAAATGTATTTTATAAATGCAAAGAAGAAACTAGAAGAAATCATGTCAAAGAATTGTGATGTTAGGGGTGGTTTTCGTTCATTTTAATGTTTTCACAAATTTCTAGAATGACTTCTCTTAATGAGAAGAAAGGGTACCTTTTCCAACTCTACCCACCTCCGCTCCTTAAATCAACTCTATGATGATAAAAAAAAGTCATTGACAATGCTAAATAATTCAAAGACAAGTGCAGTTCAAATGGATTCCTGGGCCAGTTACTAGAATGGGTGCATCATTAACCTGAACTGCTCTGGCCTACCCATAGAAGCTTAGCAATTAGTCAGTAGCTGGTTAGTATTGCATTTGCTACCTGCCAGAACAAGGACTAGCTGGGCTTTAGGTTTTGCCCTTCAGAGGTCAGGACTGGAGGCTAGAAGGTAAGGAGCCAGTCAATGAAACTGAACTCACACAGATGGCCTCTCACCTTCTTCCACCACCTCCATTCTCAAATCGGGTCAGCTCTGCCACCTGGGCCTCACTCTCTCCACCTAATGGGCCAGGACCAAGGCTTTGTTTCTCACAGCCAGTTCTTGGGCCTCTAAATAATTACTAGGAAGAGAACAAGCATGGTCTGAGAACATGTTGATCTTTAACCATGGTTAATAAGATCTTTAGTAACTGGTCATCAGCCAAAAACATTATAGGGACAGGGAAAGAGATTATACTGGCTCTGTCAATTACATCAATGATGAGGAAAGCAGTTGGTAAGATTTTCCCAGTCACACAATCATGTAGAAAGACTAGAGAGAGCTGGGCATAGTGCTGCATGCCTGTAATCCTAGAAACTCAGGAGGCAGAGGCAGGAGGATTACAAGTTCAAGGCCAGAGGCAACCTGTTCAACTTAGTGAGACTGCATCAAAAAAATAAAAAAGGTGCTGGGATGCAGCTCAGTGGTAGAGCACTTATCTAGCATAGGCAAGGCCCTGGATTTGACCCCTAGTATGGCCCCCTCCCAAAAAAATATAGAGAAAGAGATTCTGAAAATGTTTAGGATGTAGGAGAGAGAGAGAGTTTGGTGACGGATCGTACGCACATAGTGAGGGAAAGGAGGAATTGCAAATGATTGGGCCCATTTGAGCTCATGGGATCACAAATAGTACACCTGGCATGTTAGGCAGGCCTGGGGCTGGAGTAACTACCCTACAGATTTGGCCTGGTTCTTTCTGCCAAGGAGGTGGCTAAGCTGATGTGGATATTGGTTGCTTACAGAGAAAATAAACATAGTAAGGATGATGTATGACAACTTTCTTACTTTCACAGAAGGGAGTATAAATTCAGAAAAGGGAAAGGCTAAAATAAGCCGTATGTTATAGGACTGGAATTATAGATGTTAGTGTAAATTCATGGCTAGGTTACTATATCAACGTAGATATTGGAATAGACATGGGTATGAAGATAGATGGGTTTTGGAGGTCTGTTTGGTAAGAGGGCCTAAAAGCAATAATATCTTTGTAGCACTGAGCATATTTCATACTCAGATTTTGGTTTCTAAATACCTTCCTAAAAGGAACCAGAGTTCTTTGGAGAAGTCATTAGTTCCTGACTGTGCCAAGAAAAATATAGGACAAGACTGAAACATCTTCTTACACCAGAAAATAAAGAAGCTGCCAAAGTATATTTGGAATGTGCTAAAGGACATAGGATTCAAACTGAAGGGGCTCCTATTGGCCCAATTTAGGACAATATAAATATAAAAATAACTATTAGTAATGGATTATAAATCAATGAAGAAAATAGGTATATGGTCTGTAGAGACAAAGAAAATTAATACATAAATAAGTGGAAAAATCCACTTTACAGTAGAATGCCAACTGGTTATGGTATAAGGAGTAATGGAATAATAGTGTTTTTCTTAGAAAACACCACTTGTTAACAACTCAGGAAAAACAGTGAAAGCTTGATTGGAAAAAGGACATTTACATAGTCTCAAAGTATTTCCTGACAAAATACTTATTAACTAATAACTAAAATATTTATTCACTTAACAGTGGAGAAACAAAGGTTAAATAGTCAATACAGGACAAACTGACATTGTGTGCCTCCTGATTTGATGCACTGAGAAGAGAAAATCATAATGAGAGATAGAATAAATAGTAAAATGTTAATAAGAGGAGAACCTGGGTCCTAGGTGAAGTGTACACAAATTTTTTGTACAAATATTTTATAATTTTGAAATTTTCTTAGAACATTTAAAGCAGAGAGCATAGTTACTATGCAAAATGATTAAAAATAATAAGACCACTTAGAAATATAAATATATAAATGGTCTAGAAAATACATGTTATTGTTCTAACAAGAAATTAACAAAGACCACTACAGGAAAAGTTTCTATCTTAAACAGAACTGGAACCCAAGGACATACAGAAAAATATTACTAAGTAAAAGATAGAGAAGACTTAGATGGGAAACTTAGATGGGAAGGGTGGGAGGGGGTGAAGCATAGGGGAGGGTAAGGGGTAACCTATATGAATAATGTTTATCTGATAAAGCCACAGCATTTGCCACAGGCCATTGAAAACCCTACGAGGGTCTCTATGAGTCAGATACTGACTCCAGGGCACCTAACAACAACAACAATTGTATATAGGGTAGCTATGAGTAGGACCCTACTCATTGCACCTAACAACTCAAAAGCCAATAGGCGCCATCTAGTGGCAAGAAGTTGATTTTTTCCCATTATGTAAGTACAGGTCAAATTCAAACTGCTTGGAGTTTGCCCTCCTGCCAGCCCGGTTCCACATCTTCACCAAGCTTGCTAAGATAAGACTTACAAAGAAGTTTTATTATTTTAATGAGTAGTGAATAGTGTTTTCTGTAGATTGGTAGATTTTGAGGCTTGTTTTAAATTGAGGTTTACTTATTTATTGAGGCATGGGTACTTCTTCCTTTCTTCTCTCCCTTTTTCCTTCCTCCCTCCTTCCTTCCTTCCTTCCTTCCTTCCTTCTTCCCTCCCTCCCTCCTTCCTTCCTTCCTTCCTTCCTTCCTCCCTTCCTTCCCTCTTTTCTTACTTCTTTCTTTCTTCTTTTCTTCTTTAGTATTACTGAGGTATGGGAACCCAAGGCCTCACACATGCTAGGCAAATGCTCTACCATTGAGCTGCACTCTTAGCCCTTAGCACTTTTTTTTTTTTTTTTTTTTTTAATTTTGAGACAGGGTCTTGCTAAATTGTGCAGGCTGCCTCTGACCTTGAATTTGTAATCCTCCTGCCTTAGCCTCCTGAGTCTCTGGGAATTCAGATGTGCACCACAGTGTCCAGTTTTAATCAAAGGGTTTAAAAATCAGCAACCTGAAGACATGCAGTGGTAAAGACAAATAAAGAATTTGTATAAACAACAAAAACTCATTGACCTGTAAATATCAGGTCAAAGAAAGCTTGGGAAACCTTTTCAAATTTAATTGTCACATGATCTGGAGAGATAAATTAGAAAGGATCCCTCACTATAGATAAACATGCAAACAGATGTTCCTTTAGGCTTAATTGGACCTTACTGTCATATCAAAAGTTATCATGGGGAGGAAATTAACTCTAGCAATGAATCCAAGCTTTAAAATTGTTTCTATATGCCTTGCTTTGGTATTTCTCCTACAAATTGAATGTTTTATTTACTAATTGCCTAAATAAAATTATTTTAATTATTAAATATTTAAAACATTCAGAAAAGATTACAATCATTTACCTATTATCTGAATTTAAATGATGTTTACATTTTGTTGTCTTTGCTTCAGGATATGATCTCTAAATAAATAAAATATTATGAATACACCTAAAGCCAAACTTCCATCTCTTTCTTTTCTCTCCCCAGGGTAAGACATTCCTGTCAATGTATCATTGCATGAGTTTATGCTTAGACCATACGTACACATAAATATTAGTGTGTGCATGTAAAATTAAACATAAATTTTATCATATTGAATATATTCCACTGTGATTTACTTTCATTTTTACTTAATATGATATCTTTTGAAATATATCCATTTGAATACATGTACATATGATTTACTCATTTTAACTACCATAAGAAATTCATTGTATGAATAATCACATATCATATATTTATATTTCCCAATTGATGGAGAATTAGAGTGTTTTTATATTATTTTAATTTTTTTATTGCTGCCTCTAAGGGTAATGTAATAAACATTCTTGCATTCTTTCTTGTGCCTATGTGGGCAAGTTTCTCTGGAGTGAAAAAACTGAGTCATGGAGACACCCTCAGCTTTTACTGTTGTTGTTAGGTGCCATTGAATCGGTTGGCCTTACAGGGTTTTCAGTGGCTGATCATTTTGGGATTGTTTTCAGGAGTGGATTGCCACATCCTTCTCCTATTTTTGTGGTGCTGGGGATCAAATCCGGGTCCTCAGAAAGTGCAGAGTGGCACTCTACCAATTGAGCTCAACCCCAGCCCCAGATTTTACTAGGTATTGCCAAATTGCTTCCCAGTGGTTGTATGTATTTGTACTCTTATCAGAAACTCACATGTTCTCCTATGCTTGATATTATCAGACTTTCCAACTGGAAGGATATGAACTATTATCTCTTTATTGCTTAAGTTTATGTTTGTTAGTAGCAGGCAGGCCTTTTCATATGGTTTTGCTATTGGGTTTCTTTTTTGCAGTATACTCATTTGTATACTTTGCCCATCTGTATTGGGTTGTCCTTTTCTATTTCATCTGTCAGAGTTCTGTATTCAATCCTTTGTTCTGTGCCTTACGAACACTTTCTCTCACCTGTAATTTGGTCACTTTGTTTATAATGCTTTTGATAAACATTTTAAATTTAATGAAGCTAAAAATATTACCCATTAGTTTAGTTTGTTTTTTCTTGAAGATCAGAGAAGCAGCATTACTTACAGAAGCTACCTGGATCAGACCTGTTTGGCTGTGCTGCACATCCCCTGGTTCTGTGACTTTCCTGAGGCCTGTGGGAGCAGAAGTTGAGATAAATTCTTATTTGAACATAGGTAGGAAACTCTAGACTGGCCACAAGAAACTGTCTAGGCACACGTTTCCCCTGACCTAGATGAAAGAGGTTCCTACCAATTCACAGGTTTTGGGTTTTTCTGTTGTTTTGTTTTGAGGCAGAATATTGGTGTATGTAGCCCAGGTTGGCTTGGAACTAGTAATCCTCAGCCTCCTGTGTGTTGAGATTACAGGTATGTACCACCACATCTGGCTCCAACTTACAGGTTTTTTTTTTTTTAATTAATTAATTAATTAACTTTTTGAGACAGGGTCTCACTTTGTAGTCCAGGGGGCCTTGAACTTGAAGTTCTGCTGCAATATCCTTACGAGTGCTGGGCTTATAGGTGTGCACCACCACACACAGCTGGGTGTTTTTGTTTATTTTTTTTTTTTTTCAACTCACAGTTTTAGTGTTCATTTTTATTTTGTTTGAAAAGGGCAGATGTTGAACTAGGTCAATGGGTTTTTCTTGCTTAAGAACTATTTCACATTAATCCTAAAGAATATGTTTTTGGGCCTGGGGATGTAGTTCAATGGCGAAGTCATAGGTTCTAACCTTGTCACCAGAGCAATGGAGAGAGAGAGAGGGATGGGAGCGGGGAAGGAGGAATTTTAAAAAAATATGTTTTTGATGGAAATAGGAAATATTAATAATCTGGCAAATGCTAAACCAATGAGAAAAAGAAAAAAATTAACAAAAAAGGTACTAAGTCTTGAGTCCCATTATAGGTAGAAATTGCCAGAATATTTCTCATAGCAATCTGCTACCTTTGTGGATGACAGCTGAGATTTTGTAATACCTGATGTCTCTCACTCTGCCATATGTTAAGAAGTTTCTTTCCTGGAAGGATTAGATGTGTGGCTACTTTTCATATGCAGTATGAAATAGCTCACACCCAACTTCACCTTGTTGAATGCTTGAAGGACAGGATGTATATAAAGCTGATATAGTATCTATCTTACTCCCACCAGAAAGAAAAGGTAATTTAGGCTACTTTTTAATAACTGAGAACTGGAAAAGTTACTTTCCCAATAAAACTACCTGGCTAAATCAAACTAAGCTTTAAAAGCCTTTTGAATTTAACATCATCCTTATTATGCAAACTATTTTAAAGCAAAAATAAGAAACAATCTATTAATAATTGCTAGTATTAAAACTAACATACCTTCACTTCCCTGATGCTCCATAGATAGTTGGTTTAATTTCTAGAGAGATAGGGCAGAGAGAAAATTGTCTGAAGTGATTATGTCCTTTAATACCTTTTTCATTTTTATAGGAGGATTTCTTCATTTTCCACAGTAATTTTTTCAACCTTTACTAAGGACTGTTTTTATTCTTAAACTATTGAATTTTTATTTCTTATGTACAATCATGACCTTAAATTCAGCAAAACAGTAGAGAGAATTTTTCTTTTTAAATAACCTTTAAAACTTGATCATAGGAAAAACAGACCCCAAAACATAAATATAAAAATCTGTAAGCATACTGTGCAGAAGAAACACCTACCAATATTTTAAAATATAATTTCAATCTTTTCTTGTGCCTGTAGCTATTCATTTTAACCAAAGATGAGGTCATAAAGTCCATTTGTTTTATAAATATATTTTTGCTATGACAGTTCTGCCCTAACATTTTACTATATCACTATTTTATTAAAACATTATATTTAAAACACCATTATATTTATATGCTTATAAAATGTATAATTTTTGTCACAGTTTGGTAACAACAAATGTGATATTTCCAATCATTTTTCAATATTTTTGTTAAAAAATTTGACATCCAGGATGGAGATATAGCTCAGTGGTAGAACACTTGCCTGGGTTTGATCCCTAGTACCATAAGAAAAAAACTTGACATGAATGAAAATCATCTTTAATAATGATTTACATACGTCTAGAGACATTTCCTTGGGCTGAAGTTTAGGTTGGTTGGTAGAGTGCCTCTCTGTGCACTCTGAGGCCCTGAGTTCAATCCCTAGCACTGCAAAAATGGGAGAAGGACCTGGCAACCCACTCCCAAAATAGCCATTTGAAACCCTATGAATAGCAAAGAAGCACTGACATAGTGCCAGGCATGGTACAGTGTGGGTTTTGTTCTGTTGTACATAGGGTTGCTATATGTTGGACCCGACTTGACTATACCTAATAACAGTAAAAACAACACATAAACATTTCCTTAGTCTAAGAAATGGAATTATTTAATCATATCATACTCAAAAATTTAATAGCAATGTTTGCTATGGGAGAAGAACATGGCAATCCAATCCCGAAACAATTATTATTGTTATCATTAGGTGCTATGGAGTCAGGTCTGACGCATAGTGACCCTCATTGAGTTTTCAATAGCTGATTGTTTTGGGATTGCTTCCGGAGTGGGGAATGGATTGCCATGTCCTTCTGTTTTTTGCATGCTGGGGATTGAGCTCAGGGCTTCAGAGAGTGCAGAGCAGAACTCTACCAACTGAGCTAAACCCCAGCTGTGAACAACAATATTTATTACAAAATTTCTCTTGATAAGACTTGTGTAATGTATACATGTAAAAGCATTTTAACTCTTACAGATAAGATTTAGATATATTGGCCCTACTTTATAGATAATAAAAGCTTTATAGATAATAAAAGCTTAATAGAACTTTTCAATATCCATTGGGATCCATTAGCATTCATTTTCTAACATGCTATCCAGCAGAAGACTTCACCACAAACTAGGTAAACAATCTCAGAACCATTGCTAGCACTACACAAAAATGAAAAGTAAATTTAAAAACTTATCCATGAATGGCTTCAAAATACATTCTAGAAAAGACTTTTTTCCCACAAACTCCCATGTCATTGTAAGATGAGTGAAGATATAAAACAGGAAGTCTTTGAATGGGCATGTGTCATTATATCACAATATAAACATTTGAAATCACTATCCATAAAATTTGTATAGCTTAACAGTATACATCAATTGCTGGGCACAGTGGCTCATGCCTGTAGTCCCAGTGGCTCCGGAGGTGGAGGCAGGAGGATCACAAGTTCGAGACCAGAGGCAGTCTGTGTAAATTAGTGAACCCCTGTCTCAGACAGTAAAAAAATGGGCTGGGGGTGCAGCCCAGTGGTCCAGCACTTGCAAAGCATGCAAGCGCGAGGCCCTGGGTTCAACCCCAGTACTGGAAAAAAAAAAGTATACATCAGCAAATACTTGGATAAATTCACAGATAACTGAACAGTGATTGACTGTTAAAACTGAGTGTAAGCAGATACGATTATTTCAGAGAGCAACATGTTCCTACAAACTAGGTTTATCATGTTAGGTAGCCTAGTAATCTAGGACTTCAAACCTGTGAAAAGTTGGTTCAAGTATGGGTGTGGGTTCAATGTGTTAAAATTTAGAGAGTTCAAGTTTGGTTTGGGTTTGAGTTTAAATCCTATGTGTAGATAGCAGGGCTTCAAACCAAACCTGAACCCAAACCCTGGTCCTGCTCTGGGTCAAGCATTTAAAATAATTTTTTTTTTCCTGAACCTGAACTTGAAATGCAAACGTGAACCTGAATCCAGTGAAAAGCTGGGTTTAGGTTCAGCTTTTAATTTTATTTGGATCGCTAGTTATTGAAAAATTGGGAAAACACACACACACACACACACACACACACACAAAAACCCAAACCCAGGCACGGTGGCTCATGCCTGTAAGACCAGTGACTTGGGAAGTGAAGGCAGGAGAATCATAGGTTCATGGCCAGAAGCAGTCTGAATAATTTAGCAAGACCCTCTCTCAAGATAAAAAATAAAATATGTGTTACGGTGCATCCCAGTGGTCCAGCACTTGAAATGTATTTGTGAGGCCCTGGGTTCAATCCCCAAGTACTGAAAAAGAATTGAAAAAAAGTTGTCTATCTGCACATAGGATTAAAAATTTAAATCCTAGCCCTCTAAATTTTAACATATTGAATCCACACCTGAACCTTAACATGATTTTTGCAGCTTTGAAGCCCTGTAATAATCTAATCCCAAAGGGAATTTGTCCTTTTCTTTCCTTTCCTTTGACAGGGTCTTGCTGTGTAGCTCAGGCTGGCCTCTCTGTCTGTCTGTCTGTCTGTTTGTCTCTCATTTTTCATTTTCACAAGACATTGTGCGTGCTAGGGAAGCCCTGTACCTGCTTTAGCCTCTGGAGTGCTGGGATTCCAGGCATGGGCCACCATGCCTGGCTGTGTTTATTGTTCTCAGTTACCCTCACATCCACACCTGCAACAAATATTTGTGTACCTGTGTTAGACATTTAAAGATTTTTAGTCTTTTCTTCTATAAACAATCTTTCATTGCCAGTTTTATAGTATATATAGCAAGACTTTACAATTCAATGATACCTAAATTACAAAAGAATATGGAAAGTATTCAACTTTTGATATTGGTGGATGCAAAATATGGTTGATAAGTGATATTTGGAGGCCCAGAAATGAGAATGACTGGGACTGGGGATTCCTTCTATCTGCAGTGGGGTGCTGCATCAAAACTTGACTCCTCATGATGTCTCCAGATGCTGGGCAGCTGGCTTTCTTGGTACTCCCCCAAACACCTGGTAACTATGCTCAGGCTGCTCAAGTGTCCCATTTGTCCTCACATCACTCTTGCACTTACCTTGCTTAAAGTGAGAGAGAGAGAGAGAGAGAGCAATAGAGGAGATAGTCCCCACAGTGCACCCACCCATGTCCTGGGACAAGCATGTTACTTTTTTCTCTTCACTTATTTAGTTTTTTTTTTTTTTTTTTTTTTTTTAAAAAGTCTTACTCTGGAACTCGCTATGTAGAATGTAGACCAGGCTGGCCTAGAGCTCACATTGATCCTCCTGCCTCAGACTCGCTAGTGTTGAGATTACAGGTGGGTACCACCATGTCTGGCTTATATCTCTATTTAGAATGTGTAGAGAAGAGAATGCCAAAAATCCTATGTGTAGGTAGCAGGACTTCAAACCAAACCTGAACCCAAACCCTGGTCTTGCTCTGGTTTGAGCATTTAAAATAAGATTTTTTTTTTTCCTGAGCCTGAACTTGAAACCGGAACCTGAACCTGAACCCAGTTAAAAGTTGGGTTTAAGTTGGGCTTTTAATTTTATTTGTATTATTAGCAATTTAAAAAATGGGAAAAAACAAAAACAAAGCAACAGCAACAACAAAAGCAAAACCCAGGCATGGTGGCTCATGCCTGTAAGACCTGTGACTTGGTAGGTGAAGGCAGGAGAATCATAGGAGAATCTGCCTGCTGACCTTTCTGCCTGGAATTCCAATTCATCCCAAGCCAACTCACTGATGGTTACTGGAGTCCTTTGCTTGGCAATGTGTGAGTAAGCATTGTTCTGGTGACCTGTGGGAAGCTTGGCTCTGGCATGGTCCAACCACCTCCTTCTAGATTTCTCTTCAATTCCTCCACAACTTGGGGAAACTACCAGAGTTCCATCCAGACAGGATCATCAAGGCAAATTTTAGTCCACTCTAGAACCCCAAACCTTCCTGGAAGGAGGGAGCTCCATTGCCAATACTTTTCCTCAAGCCAATGCACACAGGAGCTAGAATCCTAGGCAGCTGAGGGCAGCTGATCAATGTCTAAATGCCATGAATTGGCCTTCAATACTCCTTCCTCACCCTCTATAGGCTTGATCAGTATTTTTACTTTTGGTAATAGAAAGGGAACTGACTTCTACAGGTACATTTGATTCCACATTTTTCTTTAATGGCCTTACAACCAAATGTTCCTTTTGAACTTAGAAAGATAAAAATTTCATTGTCTTTATTCTCATGCCTAGAACTGACCAGAGCCTGACCCTACCTAGATTGTGACCTCTTGTCCTGCAGCCCCAAAAGGACACATGGTCGTAAGAAATGGTGGTGTGGGGAATAAAATACATGGATTAGCACTTCACTAGAGCATCTCATCACATATCTTCTGAATATTATGCTTTATATGAAGAAGTGGTTATGTCATAGGAAGTGAAAAGAATAGGGAAATATACCATAATTAAAGCTATATAAAATGAAAATGTCTATACAGAAGATAAGACAGGAATGAGGGATACTAACTTACAAACTTGCTTATGTTTAGAATGGTGGGGTTATGGACGAGATTTTCTCTCTGTGTTTTCCAAAATGCCTATGATTATTCTCATAAGTAGAGAAAAAATGAATCTACCAAAACTAATACGGAAATGTCTTTCATTACTTGCACATACATTCCCTTGAATAGACCTTGAATAATGAAGAATTAACATACATCTATTTATAGATAAAGATGCTATTGTCCTGTGGTAAGCCATTCTAGTGTTTTAATAGCCTTCTTGTCAGGAAGTCTTCCTTCTGCCTGTCATTAAATCTTTCCTGTTGTATTATTTTAGGGTTTATTTTATCTCTGGCTGAAGTTTTAGTTTGTTATTTAATTGATGCCATCATTGTGGTTAACCACAAAGGAAAAGTATCTTTATGCATTGTAATGAATAATAATATATTAGTTAAAGTATTAGATGTTCATTGAAAGCATTACAAATTATGTAGAATTAAATCATAATGCATCATTATGTGTTAAAGTAAATACAAACAGGAACTGAAGCATTTGTCTTTATGGTCTTTGTACCTCTCAGACTTCTTAGCATGTAGATGGTTTCCAATAAGCAAATTATTATTATTAAACAAATTAATTGAATTTTAAGAATTTGAAATTATTTTACTGATCATTTCCTATAAATATAATTGATTTAAAACATATTGCTTTTTGAAAATTCTCTGTGTTGTAATCCAGACCAAGATGTGTAGATATTTTTAAAGAAAACTATTCTCACTCACAATGAGAGCTTTCTGACCTGGAGGACCTCTACCCCCTTCACTATCTATAAAAGTATGAAATTTTATGATTTTATGATTCATTGGCTCACAAATGGCAAAAAAATTCAAGACTATTTATTATCCATATCTTTTACAGAACTTTCACAATTATACCAGATCTATGTTGTCAAAGACAAACAGAATCGAGCAGTCATGTGGTCCAGTAGATTCAGATAAGAGAGTAGTGTGACTAATCTAAACAATTCTCACTCAAGATAACAGAGTATGTGCTATTTTTATATGTTGTGAGAAAAAATAATAAAAAGCAGCTATGTGCTTTAAATAGTATTTTTCACACTCCATATTGACTCTGCACATGGCCTAAAGGAAAATAGAATTAGAGTACAGTAGAAATATTACAGGGGCAGCTTGTTGACAATCAACAGTTTTAAAAGCTTGGATTGTAAAATTGCAGAACTTTTCAGGAGAAAGGGGAAAATAGGACCCCTTCTCTAACAAAGCAATCCTGCAGCTTCCAGTCCAGAGTTTCATCTACTTTCAGCAATGGCCCAATGGAATGGCAATTCAGACCCAGCTGCATCCAGAGAGGTCTAGATGTTCCATTTTGAAGAATCTGGTCTAGGACAGGGTAATCAATCCCTAGCCTGGAAGTTTCTGCAACCTCTCTGAGTTGGTTTTGGTCAGTTTCATGGTAAACTGAAGAATCTCACTCATTGGAAGATATCTAGGGATCCCTACAGGTCATCAACTAAGTTTGTGGAAACTCCCATGGCAATGTTTCCCTAAGTATGACTGTTGTTGTTGTTAGGTGCCGTCAAGTCGGTATCCGACTCATAGAGACCCGCATAGGGGTTTCAATGGCTGCGTGCTTCAGGATTGCCTTGGGAGAGGATTGCCAGGCCCTTCTCCCATTTTTGCGGTGCTGGGAATTGAACTCAGGGCCTCAGAGACTGCAGCACAGTGCTCTACCCACTGAGCTAAATCCCAGCCCACTAAGTATGACACCTGGGGTGTTTTAGACAGTACCACTTCCCCACCCACTTTTCTGTGAATGCGTTATAGATCTATACTGTTCAATATGGCACTATGTACTCGTCAGGTTTCTCCAAAAGAACAGAAAATACATACATACATACGTACATAACTACATATACACACATATACACATATATACTCCATGTGTCTGTCAGCTTGTCATGCTGTGGAAGTTTATGTGTTGCTATGATGCTGAAAAGTATGTCACCAGTATTTCAGATACCAGCAGGGCCACCTGTGGAGAAAAAGTTTCAGCTGAGCTTCCAGACTAAGACAGACTAGGGAGAAGAACCCAACAGCCCACTACTAAAACAGTAAGCTATTGCAAACTCTATAAATAGCAGAGAAGCACTGTCAAATATAATGTTGGAAAATGAGTCTTCCAGGCTAGAAGGCATTCAAAAGATGACTAGGGAAGAATTTCCACCTCAAAGGAGAGTCAACCTTCATGATAGGAATGGAGTAAAGCCCCTGGGACCTCCTTTTGCTGATGTGGCATGACTCAAAATGAGAATAAACATAGTGGTTGCAACAATAGGCTCAAACATAAAAAGATTGGGTGCATGGCACAGTGTTGGGTAGTGTTTCATTCTATTGTACATAGGGCCACTATGAGTCAGACCCAACTTGGCACCTAACAACAACAATACATATATACACACATATATACACATACACATATGTGTATATATGTATATATATGAAGATTTATTAGATTGGCTTACATGATCAGAGGCTGAATACTCCCACAATGGCCATCAGCAGGTGAAAAGCTAAGGAAATTAGTATTCATTCAGTCCAAGAAGTCTCAGAACAAGAAGGATTAAAGATGTAACCCTTGGACAAAGCTGAAGGCCTGACAGCCAAATGTAGAGTGTTGCTGGAAGTCCATGCTCAAAGGCTGAAGAATCTGGAGGGCA
This sequence comes from Pedetes capensis, assembly GCA_007922755.1. Lineage (NCBI taxonomy): Eukaryota > Metazoa > Chordata > Mammalia > Rodentia > Pedetidae > Pedetes > Pedetes capensis. Next base: position 83,322 of record VMDO01000755.1, read on the forward strand.
TCTGATGTCCACATGCAACCAGAGCAGCCAAAAACCCCACACCCGCTCAAGAAGGGTCCAGTGAGGAAGTGCATGAGTTTCCTCCTCCTTCTGTTTTTTCATTCCATCCAGACCCCCGCCTATTGGATGGTGCCACCCACATTCAACGCAGGTCTTTCGCTCTTAGTTTGCTGACCTGTAAGCCAGTCTTCTCTGGAGACAGCCTCACAGGTGTGCCCAGAAGTATGATTTGCCAATTTTCTAGGCATCCCTCAATCCAATCAAGTTGTATGATAACCAAAAGTAACTATCACAGGGTCACTAGTACAGCTATTGAGTGCTTGAAAATGGCTAATCCAAATTGAGATATGCTGTAGATATAAAATAGACACCAAAATGTGAAAGCTTAGTGCAAAAAAAAAATGCAAAATGTCTCCTTAATACTTTTTTTTGTGTCAATTACATGTTGAAAAGATACTATTTTGCTTGTCGGATTAAATAAGATACACTGTTAACATTAATTTTGCCTCTTGTTATTTTCTTAATGTGGCTATTACAACATTTTCAAGTTTCCTGAAGTTTCTTTATTAAGTAGATTTATTTAAGTGGAGAAAAGTGAGTAAATTTAAAAAAAAACACATAGTATAGATAAGCCTGTGAATATGTAAATATGGCAATTGAAGTTCATACTATAAATTAGTGTGACTATTTGCCTAAGATTCTTTGAATGAAAGAAGTGAGATAAATTATTTGCTTATTTTTTATTGCTAATCCTTTACTTTTCTATTTCATAATAAATATAGCACAGTGTTTTCTTTTTCTATCACTTCAGGAGATAGCTGGCTGAGGGTCATGCAAGGAAGGGGAAGCTAACTTCTCTGTCCCTTACTGTTTCTTCTATAACTTTACCTACACTTGAAGCAGTCATGTTCTTTGACTACTTTCCTATTGATGATCAAAGTGCTTCTACTTGGGATCCATGAAAGGAGTTGATAATATCCCAAGCTCTCCTTTTGGATGTTTATGTCAGACCCAGAAGACTCAAGCTGCAAAATTATGGAAGAATGTTCAAGAACTTTCTGTTTAGATAAGGAAAAGACTTAATATTATTTTTTTCTGTTGAAGTTAATAAAGCAGAAGGTAATAAAGAACAGAAAAACAGCCTCATCCAAATAGGATAAAAGAAATTTTAAAAACAGAATTGAGTTCATTAACCAATCTCCCACAAAGAGAAATTTATTACTTTATTTATCCATTTAACAATTTGATGAGAGTATCCCAGCACGATGCTAGGTGAATGTGTATATACAGTAGGTGCTGATTTCATGATATCCTGTAGGTAATTAAGAAGAAATCTCACTAAAGACAATTTATAATATATATCTGAAAACTTCAAAATAGAGAAACTCAACTTGGCAAATAGGGGAAGAAATGAAAAGAAAAAGATGTTAGTTTTTACCTCTTAAGTAAGATCAGTGGCTGTGGTTTAGCTGAGTTGGTAGAGTGCTGCCCTGTGTTCTGGGAGGCCCTGAGTTAGATCCCCAGCAAAAAAAGAGAGAAGGATGTGGCAATCCACTCTTGAAGCAATCCCGAAAACAATCAGCTATTGAAAACCCTATGAGGGTACCTATGAGTTGGACTCCACTCGATGGCACCTAACAACAACAAAAAGTTCAAGAAGTTTGTCATCAGTCCCAGCACAGTTCCTATTAATTACAACAATGTGTCTGGCAGGCGAAATTTTCTTATGGGCTTTGTTCCAACTATTGTTCAGAAGCCAAGAAATAAGTCGAAGCCTCACTTGTTTTTGGTCATCATATTGTGTAATAATGATATGAAACAGCATGCAGTATTAGAAAAACAAGCAGAACAAAAGGGAGTTCTTCATAACTGCTTTGTGTGTGTGTTTAAATTACTCCTAGGGGGAAAAGGGATCAGAAGAGGCAAAAATTTCCTACATTACAATATGAGTAATACAAAATCTCTATAATTTGAAATTTATTTGGCTGAGTGCCCCAGGGTGAAAACCTCTGGAAAACGGCATGGCACGTACCCTGCTCTCAGTTTCTTACACAACAGTTATAACTAGTCCATAACATTAGGGTATAAGGCACGTCAGTTTTTTTTATTTTTCTGAACCAAATGTCATTACCTTTGAAATTTCGTTCATTTTCCTGACAGGAAATCAAATCTCACTTAGTTTCAAGCTCTTTGACCCGCTCAGTGGAATCACATAAGAGCCACAGGCTTACATAGTCCTGGGAGCTTTGGGAAGGGCTCCATACTCCATCCTTGGATAGATGTTGACTTCATTCCCATTAATTCTTCTTCCTGATGAGGCTGCTGATCACTGGTAATCTGGAGGGCAGGCCTATGGTGAGTGGAGTACACCTTTGCTCGATGCATCTCTGAGTTCATGTGGAGGAATGATGGACACACATCCTGGGGCTGCATATGAGTGGGGCCCTGAGAGCAGTCTTTCCTAGATATCGTCCAAATTCCAGACTCTACTTTCAGTCAGCCTGCAGCCATACCACTGTGGCGTCCGATCCCATCAGATCTCGGAAGCTAAGCAGGGTTGGGCCTGGTTAGTACTTGGATGGGAGACTGCCTGGGAACACCAGATACTGTAGGCTTGGCAGAAGGACCTGGACACCCACTCCTGAAACAATCAGCCATTGAAAACCCTACGGATAGCAGAGAAGCACTGACAATAGGGTTTCATCTGTTGTATATAGGGTTGTTATGAGTAGGACACCAACTCAATGGCACCTAACAACAACTTTTAGTTTGGAATGATAGGCCCTGTCCTAGCTTGGGTTCCCCGCAAAGAAGAGCTCGAGACAAGGAATTATATGCTGACAGTATTCTTAGGATAATCCTAGGAAACAGGAGAGAGAGAGAGACAGTGGGGAGAATGAGACATGGAAGGAGGAAAAACCAGTATGTTGTAGATTATAGTAGTGTGTTATAGATTATAAAGGTCAATGCATTGGTCAATAGAGTGTTGATTCTCTGCTAAAATCCTCTGAGCAGCATAGTAAGTGCCTGTTGAAATTGTTTGTTCAAAGGGTTGGAAATGGAACAAATGTGTATATATGTATATATCAGCTTATTCCCCTCTTTTGAGGGCGGTTATATTCATTTGCTGCAGCTTCTATTTGCTGGGTGGTTTAAACAACAGAAATTAATTTTCTCACAATTCTGGAGCCGAAGTCCATGGTCAAGGTGTTTACCTCCTCTCAAGGCCTCTCTCCCTGATTTACAGATGGCTGCCTTCTCAGCCACCTGGCTTTTTCTCTGTGTACACGATTCTGGTGCTTCTCCCCTTATTATAATGACACCAGTCCTATGGGAGTAGGGCTCTAGGTTTACTACTTCATTTAAGCTTAATTTCCTTCAAATACAGTCCCATTGGGGGTTAAGTCTCTAACTCAAAGATCTGAGTGGGGCATGATTCATCCCATCATCATTGCCCTTGAAGAAGTTAGCTGGGGCTCCAAGGTGGAGAACAAACTCATCAGTATGAAGTGAATGGAAATTCAGATTTGGATGAATTCAGAGGTGAGGAGGAAAAAATGCAAGTTGGGGTTGCACATGCTTTTGCTTTCGCCCTTCCCTTTTCAGTGTAAAGCTGGACCATCCTATCTCTTCATCTAAAACCTTCCAGCTTATTCCTTCTCAACTGGCTTGAAACACAGCCAGTCTTTACTTTCCTTCTGGGTGATGCTGAATTTTAAACACACTGTCCTGGGCTTGTTTTCCCTGTGGTGGGTGTCGTTAGCTAAGATGAATGCTGAAGAATTTTAGTAGTAGCAGACTAGATAAGAATTTTAGTAAAAATGATTTCTTTAGGAGAGGACTTGTAAGGAAGTAGGGAAATGAGACAAAGAGTGGAAAGAAATGAATAAGGTACGTTAATTAGCAGATTATCACCCAGGGCTCCTGGCCCTCAGTCCTGCTGGGTACCATTGGAAACATGCCTCAGAGTTGTCCTACGTGAGATCAGGAAAACCTGGCGTGTTTGCCCTGCAATTCTCACCCACCTTTGCTCTACCACTCAGTTACATCCTCAGGCCAACTTTATATAGGCTTGATAATTGCTTGTTTGCTTGTTTTGCTGTTCTAAGGGGTTGAACCCAGGGCCTTACGCATGTTAGGCAAGTGGTCCACCCCTGAGCTACACCCTCAACCCTTTTTTAATTTTTTTATTTTGAGATGCAGTTTCACTAAGTTGCATAGGCTGCCTCTGGTCTTGACCATTGGATCCTTCTGCTTCAGCCTTCTGAGTTACTGGGTTTATAGCATGTGCCATGGTCCCCAGCTTGATAACAGTCTTTGTCAGATAGACAGCTAGCAAATATTTTTTAAATAAGTCTATAGCTTGTCTTTTCATGTTTTTAACAGGGTATTTCACAAAGCGGTCTTTTAAAAAATTGAGTTATACATTCATTTAAAGTGTACACATGGGTAGTTTTCAGTATTTTCTCATGGTGTGCAACTATCACTAATTCCAGAACATTTTAATCTCCCCTAAAAGGAAATCTACATTTATTAGCAGTTAGTCCTAACTCCTTTTCCCCAACCTCATCTCTTAGCAATCAGTAACTGACTTTCTGTTTCCATGGGTTTTTTAATGTTGGGCATGTCATATATTATAAATGGAATCAATAGAACATGTGACCTTTTTTGCCTGACTTCTTCACTTAGGGTATTTTTTTAGTGTTTATAGATTTTGTAGCATGTATCAGTATTGCATTCCTTTTTATGGCTGAATAATATGCTACCATATGGATATAATTATTTGGTTTATCCATTCATCAGCTGATAGACATTTGAGTTGTTTCTACTTGTTAGTGATTACAAATAATTCTGTTATGAACATTCATGTACAAATATTTGAGTACCCAATTTCAATTCTTTTGGATATATATCTAAAAGTGGAATTGCTGGGCCATAGGATAATTACATGTTTAACTTTTTGAGGAAATGCAAAATTGTTTTCCACTATGAAAAAGTTTTTGCTTTTATTTTTTATTTTTCAAATTGAACCAGTTTTGCATCTGTGAAATAAACCCCAGTTGGTTATAGCTTATAATTATTTTAATCTACTACTGAATTTTATTTTGTTAATATTTTGTTAAAGATTGTGCATTCATATTCATGAGTGATATTAGTCTATAGTTTTCTTCTTTGGTTCTGAATTTTTCTGATTTTGGTGTCAGAATAATGCCAGCTTATAAAATGAAATGGGGAGTATACTATCCTCTTCTATTTTCTGGTAGAGATTGTGAAAAACTGAAGATAATTCTTGTTTAAATGTTTGTTAGAATTTTCCAGTAAAACTATCTTGGTCAGGAGATTTCTTTTTGGAGAGCTAAAAATTTATGCATGAAATTCCATAATAGTTACAGGGCTTTTCATTTTTCTTATTTCATTATTTGATTAGGAAATATCTGATCTCTATTTGATTTTCATTTTTCTTATTTTTTATTTAATTAGGTTGTACTTTGTACTTTTTGAAGAATTGGTTGATTTCTTCTAAAATGTCATATTTGTGGGTGTAGAGTTGTTTGTAACATTCCCTTCTTATTCTTTTGATTTTTGAAGAGTTTCTGGTAAGACATTTTGTTGAATTCCTGATACTAGTTGCATGGGTCATCTCTTAATTTTTGGTAGTCTTATTAGATATTTGCCAATTTGATCTTTCAAAAGAGCTAGCTCCTCAGAAAGAGAAACACCACATGTTCTCACACATATGTAGGAGCTGAATCAAAATTATAAGAAGGAAAAAAATCCTATACAAACGTTGGATCATAATAAAAGAGAAAAAAAGCTAAGAATGGTGTTATTATAGATGGTCTAGAAAATGCATGTAATAGTTCTGACAAGGTAAAAAGAAAGTTCACTGCAGCGCAGCACTCTACCAACTGATGGGGCTGGGGTTTAGCTCAGTTGGTAGAGCACTGCTCTGCAGTCTTTGAGGTCCCGAGTTCAATTCCCAGCACCCCAAAAATGGGAGAAGGACCTGGCAATCCACTCCCAAGGCAATCCTGAAACAGTCAGCCACTGAAAACCCTATGAGGGTTGCTATGAGTTGGATACCGATTCAATGGCAGCTAACAACAACAACCAACTTGTTGGCTTAAAACAACACAAAGTTATCTTTTTTTTTTTTTTTTTTTTTTTTGGCGGTACTAGGGGTTGAACCCAGGGCCTCGCGATTGTGTGCTTTTCAAGTGCTGGACCACTGAGCTGCACCCTCAGCCTTTTTTTTTTTTTTTTTTACTTTTTGAGACAGGGTCCCGCTAAATTTCACAGAATGCCTCTGGTCTTGAACTTGTGATCCTCCTGCCTCTGCCTCCCGAGCTGCTGGGATTACAGGTGTGCGCCACCACACCCGGCGGTCAAATTTATCTTTTACAATCAATTTCACTGGCTACAAATCCAGGCATCAGCAGGGCTGTTTCCTTCTAGAGGCTCGAGGAGCAAATCTGTTTCCTTGCCTTTGCCAGCTTCTGGCAGCTGCTTGCTGGGCTTGGCTTGTCCTTCAAAGTCAAAGCCAGTTGTCTGGCAAATTCAAATCTCTCTCTTCTGCTCTGTCTGTGCTCGGCTTGCCTTGTCTTTCTCCCTCTCTGACCCTCCTTTCTTCCTCTCATAAGGATCTGTGTGATCACATTAAGTTTAGCTGAATAGTGCAGAATAAGCGCCCCACCTCAAGATTGTGTATTTAAGGGCAACTTTGCCATAAATGTCAACCTGTTCACAGGACCTAGATAACCATTCTTATTTTCAACTTTATAATTTTTCCCTCATAATTTTTAGTTAGTTGCAATTATAGGGCACATGGAGCCTTGTGCTTTTTTTCCATATAAACTTATTTGTAAGTTTTCTTCCACATTTAATTTTATGATAGCCTGACATACCAGACCATTGCTATATTTTGCTTAAAGATATCCCTAAATATTTTTGATTTAATATTTTATTATTATACATAATTTATTTATTTACTTAATTTTGAGGTGCTGGGGATTGAACCTAGGGCCTTGTGCATGTTAGGTAGGTGTTCTGCCATTATGCTCCATGCCCAGCCCTTGGTTTTGAAGACAGAATCTCACTGTGTACCTCAGGCTGGCCTTAAACTGGCTTGGTAGCCTGGGCTGGCCTGGAACTTGTGATCCTCTTGCCTCTGCTTCCTGAGTGCTGGGATTATAGGGGTGCACCTCTACACTCAGCCACATTATGCTTTTATGAACATACTTTGCATATGACACTTTTTAAATTCTTTTGAATTATTTATTTAGCAACTGTTCTTGGTAATATAAATAACTGATTTTTGTGTTCAACATTTAAAATTCTTTCCTTCTTTCTAGGTAGTCAACTTCAAAGAAGCAACTATTTTAGAGCTTGATGGAAAGAGGCAGAAATACCGTACCACCAGAATGAAGTCATCTTCATGTAGGAACAGACTCTCCATTCAACACTGATAAGATCTGTATTATCATCATCATCATTATGCTATCATTCACACAACAAATATATATCCATTGTGTATGATGGGCCAGGTCCCTTTTGGGTAGGAAGAAGTTTACAAAAGGAAGCCAGAGACTTACACACACACACACACACACACACACACACACACACACACACACACAAACACGCGTGCGCGCGTGCGCGCACAAAGTGCGAGAAAATCCAAATATAAACAGTGCTTTATTCACACACCTTCCTAGGTGATTCTGTATGATTTCTTATGCACTATGTGGAATCTATATGATGGTTGAAAAGATATATTTTATTTTCTAAAGGAACTGAAATTATGTCAACCTCATATAGGGCATTTAAATGTACAATTTTTATAGAAGCCATGGTAGTATCTAATAAAGAAGAGAGATCCCTGTCTGCAAGAAGTTTGCATAAGTGCCTTTTCTTACACTCAATTTTATTAAAATAAAAAAGGCAGTAAGCATGTTTGAGTCTTCTCTTTGGAGACAAGAGGAGAAATATTAAGTCCTCTGCCACATTCTTTCTTTTGTTTGGGGTTCAACATAAAAAGTTCAGTTATGTAGGCCCACGCTTTGTATTCTATTTTCACAAAAGAAACAATAAAGAAAATAATAAAGACTAAACTTTGTTTTGTTTTCTTCCTTCCTTCCTTCCTTCCTTCCTTCCTTCCTTCCTTTCTTTCTTTCTTATTTATTTATTTTTTTTGGCGGTACTGGGGGATGAACCCAGGGCCTCGCGCTTGCATACTCTGCAAGTGCTGGACCACTGAGCTGCACCCCCAGCCCCTTTTTTTGCTTTTTGAGACAGGGTCTCACTAAGTTATGCAGACTGCCTCTGGTCTCAAACTTGTGATCCTCCTGCCTCCACCTCCCCAGCTGCTGGGATTATAGGCATGCGCCACCGTACCCGGCCTTTATTTTTGATGTTTTCTTTTTTCTTTTTGTGGTGATGGGGATTGAACTCAAGGCCCTGCAAATTCTAGGCAAGCACTCTCCCACTGAACTACATTCCTAGCCCCTAACATTTTAAAAAAGCCAACCACATTCCGAGTTTAGTTTTTACACTTTTTCATTGATGGAGTTGAAGTTCTCTAATTGTCTCAATGGGGTTGAAGTTTGGCTCAGTTGGTAGAGTGCACTCTCTAAGACCTTGGGTTTGAACCCTTGGACCCCCAAAATGGGAGAAGGACGTGGCAGCCCACTCCTGAAACAATCAGCCATCAAAAACCCTATGAGATAGCACACAACAACAACAATGGTCTCAACATCGTGCCTAAAAATGTAGCTAGTGCATTCTGCTACATGATCTGTGGATGGCATACCTGTGATAATACTTATCTGAACTGTTTGCTTTTTTTAGGAAAACAGTATCAAGTTATAGAAATTACCCTAATTATAGGAAGTTATTTTGATATGGGCAAAGGATGTGGCAATCCATTCCTGAAGCAATCCCCTGAAACTATCGACCATTGATAACCCTATGAAGGTCTCTGTGAGTGGGACCTGATTGACAGCACCTAACAACAACAACAACAACAACAACAACAACAACCACATTTTGATCTAGGTGTTTTGTTTACAAATATACCCTGCTTGGTTTTCCCAAGAATTAGAGGAGGGGCAGTATATACATTTTTTCTCTTTTAATTCTAAGTCTTATGAAGCTATGTGAGGGTCTGGGTTTGCTGTCCTTTTAATCAAACTTCATAAACATTAGTGTCTCCTTTCCATTAAGTTAAGAATATGAGCCACTAGAATCACCCAGAGAGAACAGCCAAGTGGTTGAAAATTAGTTCTAATCACCACAATATCAGTTTATCCCTAAAGGCAGTACTTCTTACCTTTTGGGGGCCAGTCAATATGCCAAACCTTCCAAATCTTCTCACTTATATATGTATTTAAGCATTTTTCTTGAAAGAAAATTAACTTCATTTTTATACTATAATCATATAACTATAACTCATTCTCTCTACATGCACACTTTTTTGCATACAATTTCTCTTCTCACTTATGTATGTATTTAAGTATTTTTCTTGGGAGAAAAATAGCTTTATTACTGTACTATAATTATATAACTCTCTTCACATACACACATTTTTTTTTGGCATACAATTTCAGAAAGTTCATGACTCCTCCCTGCCACCAAGAACATCTGCCTGGGGGAAATTATGTTAAGCAGTCAAAACAAGCAAGCACTTGAACAGAATAAGAGTCAGGAAAGAGTAGGGTAGGTAGGGGATAGTAGATCCATCACAAGGGAGACATTTTACTAGGTTCATTCAGACTATAGGCCGTCATTCTCCAGGCCTTCCCTGGAGAGAGAAAGGATTTGGAAACAAAAGGCTTTAGCTCAGTTCTGTGCCCTCTTCCCATTCCTCGTTTCCTAACTAATTGTATGATTTTAGGCAAGTCCTTTAAACCTCTCTGACCCTTAGCTTTTTTCCTGTTAAATGGAATTTAACAGACTTCTCCGAGTTACTACACTGATGAAAGGAGAACTAATACAGGAAGGCAGTACTTTAAGTGCCAAACAAGCATGAGATATGAAGGTTTTTAATGCACATGCCATCCGCACCTTCATCTTCAGGTTAACTGCCTTTCTCATCAATCAGGTCTCAACTCCACTGTCACCTCTTCCAGGAAGCCTCTAGAACCACCCCTAAAGAAGTCCCCTTCCCCATCACTCTCACTTTGGCTTTATTTTAGTCAAAGATACTTTGTACATGTGAAATGATTTCATTTTTAATTGTTTACTATCTTTCTTTCCAGATAGAATAAAAGCTCCTTGAGGGCAGAGCTTTGTCTTGTATTCCCAGGCTTGGGACAATTCATGGCACATGGTGGACGCTCCAGTTTTGAGTCAAGAAATCAGTGGTTAAGAAACAAAACTCAGAACTCAGAGTCTTGTGCATGCTACCACTTTACTACTGAGCTACATCCCCAGGCCTTGAAGGCCAGTTTTTCAATTTGCTAGCTAGGTGACATAATTGTTGTTACGTGCGGTCTTCTCTTGTCCGATTCACAGCGATCCTCATAGGGGTTTTAATCCCTGTTTTGTCGGGATTGCTTCAGGAGTGGATTGCCACGTCCTTTTCCCGTTTTTGCGGTGCTGGGTATTGAACTGGGTCCTCAAAGAGTGCTGAGCAGCACCCTACCAACTGAGCAAAACCCCAGCTCAGCTAAGTGATACTGTTGTTGTTGTTGTTGCTAGGTGCCATGGAGTGGTGTCCCACTCATAGCAACCCTCATAGGGTTTTCAATGGCTGATTTTTTCGGGATTGTCTCGGGTGGATTGCCAAATCCTCTCATAGGTGATATTAGGCAAGTTATATTGTTTCTTTTTGCCTTCCTTTCACCATATCTAAAGTGACATCATAGAATTTTACTTCATACTTCATACTTCATAAGACATACTTCATAGAATTTTAAATGCAAGTAAAGTACCCCGAACCGTGGCTGGCACAGAGTGAGTCGTATGTGAACTTTGTTTTCTCCTCCTCAACGATGAAGTGCTAATACATTAATAGTGCACGTGACCTTGTAAGGAACAGATATGCTCTGCTGCCCCAGGTTTGCCAGTGAAACGACTTATTCTTTTGGTAAAATGCTTTGCATCACTCCAGGCACCGCGTCACCTGCCTGGCCAGCCACCGCCACCAACGGAAGGGGAGGTGTGGTTTCTAGTTGCAACAGGACTCTCGGTCACCCACAGGTGGCACTGCTCCGAGGCCTCCTGGGAGGGGCAGCCTGGGCATAGGGAGACCCAACGCCGAGTCTGGGAACATTAAGGACACTCGGAGAAACTCTGGATGCGGGAGCCCGGAGATGTTTCCGACCTACCTTGGCATTTCGCCTTCAAGTTCCCGCAGGGCAGTGGGAACTGGGGGCCCAGAGCCCCAGGGAGTCGGGGCGGGGCGATCGGGGATGGGGCGGGGCGATCGGGGGCGGGGACAGCGGGTGCCGGGCGCCAGGCTCGGGACTCTGCAGCGCGGGGCAGAGCTGGCACTCAGCGCAGAGTGGACGATCCGTGAGCGCTCCGGCCAGGTAAGGCGCGGCGGGCCGGCTGGGGCGACCGGGGACTGGCGGTTGCCGGGATCGGAGAGTCGGGACAGGAAGGGGCGTGGGTGGAGGTGGCTTCCACATGCCCAGAGACGACCCTCGCGGAACGAGGAAGGATTGTCTACTTTTTGTGCCGCGGTGGGCGCGGGCCCTTCGCGCTAGCTGGGGGACCCAGCGCCTTCAGTCCAGGAAGGAAGGACAGGTGCGCGCTTGTGCGCGGCCGCGCCCTCCTGGCGGCCGCAGCCTCTCGGGCTCCCACTTTGAGATCAAGGAAGAAGCTCCCGCCCCCTTTCTTCCCTGCGTCTTCGGGCCGAACCGCCCTGCGTTGGGTTCACTTTCCAGCGGAGCAACAGGGCTGATTCCTCATTTCTACTTGTCTTGCCGAAAGTTGGAAGAATCTACAGAAACTTTCCACAGTTGCACGTGTACGAGCGCCTCACGCCAACAAGTTCATTCCTCCGGCCCCCCCTTTCTGGAAATGGTGTTTGGATCTTGGAAACAGCGCTTCGGAGAGTGTATATGTTGGAGAAACTGGGGCTGTGCCCCCGGAGTGGGCACTTTTCTTCGGGTCTTAAATTTCCTTTTTTTTTTTTTTCAGGGACTAAATAACATATGTTGCTCTGTATCAGGTTCCGGGGCAATCTCATCTCTTGCCATTGTTTGGAAACTGGAATACAGTATTTAGTTAGAAGAGTTGATCTCAGTGTTAAGTTGGGACAACAGGATGGCTGCTGGTTAAGTGGGTTTGAAGGCGATCCAAGGTAGTTATACGTTTTGCACATAGGCCCTATATTTTTTTCCAGTGAGTGCCTATTTTCCTCTTAGGAAATTCTGACAATTTACTCTTTTCTGGATGATTCGCTCCTACAGCGCTGGAGAGAGAAACAAAACAAAACAAAAAGCAAAATGACACACCAGCAGATCTCTCAAGCACATTTTGAGATTTAACAGATTAGCTGTGACACTGGTAGCGCCTTAGTCTGCAAAAATCACATTTGGTATGGACTACCATGATTCATACAGGGAAAAATATGGTAATTTTCCACATAAGTATTTAAAAGGATTTTTTAGTTTAGGTACATTTTCAGTATTTACAAAAGACTTACCCTTCCTCCACCCCCTAATTGCTGTGATGTGATCAATATGTTACTACTCTCGCCAACTCCTGATGCTGACTGTAGTGCGTTTAGGCTAATGATCTTCATTTTTCCCGTAAGGATGTGTACATTCTGGTTTGTGGAACTGTTGGGGCAAGTGTTGCAAACACATGCAAATCAATGCTGTGCTCTATTTGGCAATCCCTTTACCCCACATAGGTCCTTGGCCTAGAATTTTCACGTCTTCCCAAATGGAAAGAATACAGAATGTTGATGTATGCGCTAACATTTTCAAACTGCTTATCTATTTTATTGTGTGTCAGGATGGTCTTGTTTTCTTAGTAGCTAGTGACTGAAGGGCAGGATCCGTGTTCTATCAAACCATGGTAATGCTCAGAGAATGGCAGCTTTTGTGCCCTGCAGTTGACCCTTGATGGGGAGTTTGGAGGGGTTATGGGCAATGCAGAACCTCCTTTTATGTTTAGGGAAGAAATAATGGCCTCCCTGCCTTCCTTCAGACACCCTGGGTCTGGTCCTTGAGCCTCCAACCCCTCCTCTGCCCACAGGTTCCTTCAGGTTGACCAGGTTGGTGTCTGTCCTCCCTGTCTCTGCTCTTCCAGAAACTTGGCTTCCACCTATCCTTCCCCAGATTCCCCCTGCTAGGGAGAATGGCCTGTTGTTCAGGGTTGTTGTTGTTGTTGTTGTTGTTAGGTGCCATCAAGTCGGTATCCGGCTCATAGCGACCCTCACAGGGTTTTCAATGGCTGACTGTTTCGGGATTGCCTTGGGAGTGGATTGCCAGGCCCTTCTCCCAGTTGTTCAGGGTAGGGAGCCTTAGTCCACAGAGTCAGCCAGGTGCCTGGTCCCCTGTTGATGCTCAGTAAATGTGTGTTGACTGCACTGCCGCTTGTTCAGAGCACTTACTATGCTCTCTTCTCCAGGCTACAACAGACAAAATGGAGTAATGAAGTTGAATCAAGTCTGTTAGAAAGAAGTAGATTTGGCTAACGATCACTGTTGTTGTTGTTGTTGTTGTTGTTGTTGTTGTTGTTGTTGTTAGGTGCCATCCAGTCTGTATCTGACTCATAGCAACCTTGTGTACAACAGGCAAAACACTATATTGTCAGTACTTCTCTGCTGTTCATAGGGTTTTCAATGGCGGATTGATTTTTGGGAGTGGGTTGCCAGGTCCTTCTCCCAATGATCACTGGCAATTTTTAAATTATCTTGTTCCGTGTGATTATATAATTAGGAGAGCGTTGTTGAAAAACCACAATAAGCAACCCAGAGGTGAAGGGCTTTGTAATTGCCTGTACCTCCAAACTGGGGTTTAGCTCAGTTGGTTGAGTGCAGCTCTGTTTTTTCTGAGGCCCTGGATCTGATCCCCTGCACCGCAAAAGTGGGAGGATAAGGCAGCCCACTCCTGAAATAATCAGGAAACAATCAGCCATCGAAAACCCTGTGAGGGTCACTATGAGTTGGACACGACTCCTTGGCATCTCATGACAGCAACAACCAAAGTTGCCTGCAGCTGGGCTTGTCTTTTTATCTCTGCCCTGGTTCAACCAGTCTTTCCTTGGAATGGATTATTGCTATTAATTTCCACCATGTTTGGCTGCTCGGAGCTCAGATGACCACAGGTATTATGATATAAATGTAGAAAATTACATTTTCTTTTGTTTAGTGGAAACAAGGAAGGAATTTTAAAGGAAGGAATTTTAAAAACACGTTATGGGGGAGACAAAGAAAGAGCAAACAAATGTAAATGTATATGGGCATAGAAGCCAAAATAGACTTTTTTGTTTTGCTTTTTAGTCTTAAACTTTTATCCAAGTTGCATTTCTCCCTTTCCAGAAACAACGAATCACAATCCTTTGGTATTTATCGCTTGTGGTTGATCCTTCTTGAGTTTTTCAGTTTTAAGCTTTATTTGACTTCCCACTGTGGAGGAAGATGAGTTGCCTCTCTTTTTCCATCTATCCTCCAACACTAGCATAGCTTCCCTATTTTACCTTCCCTGTATTTGTTAAAACAGACTATTGATTAGTAGCTAGATTCATGGTTAAGCTAAGCACAACTTTTCGTTTTCTTTGGAGTTAATAATTACTTTACTTGATCATTTTGTACTCCTCACTAATTCAACCTGCAACCCTTGACCAGTTTTCTGAATTTTCCCTCAAATGGGTCGATTTTATTTTCCCCAAAAAGCCATTCCTTAGTGTCTGAGGTCCTGGTTTGCTGTAATATGGAATGTTTGCCTTCTATGTAAGGGGCACAGTTGTCACTCTGAGGTTCTCCCTTAGTCAGCATTCTGGGGATTCCCCTCATCTCTGTCGTGTGTTCAATCTCCTGGTACTCATAGACCTTCCTCTATTTTTGTGGGTTCTCTGGTTTTAGTAGCTCTCAACCTTAAGAGCTTCCTGGAAAAGGGTGCATAGGATATCTGTCTATCTGAGACCAAGGATGCCTGAAAATATCTACTTTCCACTGACAATTTATAGTTTGGCTGAGTGTGGAATTCTAGGGTGGAAATTTTGAAGGCATTATTCCATTGCTTTATATATTGTGGTGTTGCCGTTGAGAAATTTGGGATTGTTCTGGCTCCTCAGGTTTTGCTTATAGGTCACCTACAAGTTACAAACCTACTGTGTCCTCTTTGAAGGTTGATAAAATTTTCTGTTGTTCTCCACAATCCTTAAATGTTATGATGTTGTGCTTTGGTTGTTTTTGGCTATTTTCATTCGTTGTGCTGGAGTCTTTGAATCTGGAAACTTACATCCTTCAGTTTGGGAAAATTTTCTTGAATTATCTCATTGGTCATTTCCTCCCTCTGTTTTCTGTGATGTTTCTTTCAGAAACTCTTATCTTTCAGATATTGGCTATTTTGGATCAGGCCTCTAATTTTCTTCTTCTTTCATAGTTTCTGTCTTTTTATTTCCAAGCCCTACCTTTGGGGAGATTTTTCTCAATTATCTAGGCCTTCTGTCATTTTTTTCATGTCTATCATATTTTTAATATTTTCAGTTAAAATATCTTTTTTGTTTTGTGAATATATACATGCATATGTTTATTTGTGTATGTGGTTTGTGTAGCTATGTATTTATTGTTTTTGTTTTATGGTCCCAGGGTGTTATGTTGCTGGGGAGCACAATGGCTTTTGGGAAGCAGCTCCCCTCCACCCCCACTCAGTTTACAATTGTCTTTTCCCCATTCAGTGAAAAGAGGAGGCATGCTGGAGGCTTTTCTCATGTTTCAAATGCCCTTGGTATCTGCTCACATTTGAGTGGGGGATTAAAACTCTGAAAATGTGGGTGGGCTCATTGACCTTGAACTTCACTGTAGGGTCCTCTGGCTGGGCCTTCTATGTGGGGAAACCTCTGATGTCATTGTTGGGCTGGTGAGAGTCCTCAGAGGAGGCTCTTCCAGTCTCTTGGAGGTTGAGTGAGAGCCTGGCTGCCAGTGATCTGGGAAGTAAGTGGAGAAGAAAGCTGGGTATCTCAGCATCTGGTATGCAGATGTTCACATAACCCCTCCATGCTGTTCCTTAAGGCACCTGAACAGTGCCTGCTGGACAGAGATCCTCCTGAGTGGAGATGGGTTTTTTGCTAGGGGTAGAAAAGGGGCCGTCACCTAACTGCTGAGTGCCTGAAGGGTTGTGTATGGAGGGACAACTTTCTTTCTTTTTCTTTTCTTTTTTTAATTTCCTTTTTCCTCCCCTTTTTCCCCCCTGTGGTGCTGCGGATCAGACTCAGGGCCTTGCACATGCAGTGCAATTGCTTTACCACACCCCCAGCTGGGATCCAGTTTTCCAAAGAGACTTCTGATCAATCCTTTTTCTTTTTAGCCCACCCCTCTCCTCACACAGGGTCCAATTGCCTTTAATGATTTAGCCCTTTGGAGATTCTGTGGTGTAAGTCAGATTGTTTATTGTCTTCCCCTTATCCCACCAAAACGCTTTTGCTTTTCTCTTTTTTTCTCTGTCTTTGCTTGTTTATATATTACGGGAAAAAATTCTTTCACTGTCATTTGATTAGGCTTTCAGGAGGGAGAGCAAGTAGAGCTTTTGTTTAGCCTGCCGTTAATTCCTAGAACATAGATTTCATCACCAGCATCTACTCAGAAGCTCGTGTGATTCAGCTGGGGCAGTGCGCTACCATTTTCCCTGCCTTTACCCACAACTAGACAGATATCTTCTAATCAACCTGGGCATAGTCTGTCACTGAGCCAGTTTGGACCTCAGATTCCTTCTGTTCCACTTTGACTGTCTACTCTCAGTTGATCAAAGTTGTCACAGGAGGCAAAACCTCTCTCTGACCCTAGCTTAGAGATTGAGTGGTATGTATGTAGTCTACCAGTCATTCAGCCTTATTCCCTATTTCTCAAAACCACTTTGTCTAGGAAAACTCATTCTGTCACGTTGGCCTCTGAACGTCTTATCTTTCAGTGAGGCCCAGCTTCTTTGTGTGTGTGTGTGTGTGTGTGTGTGTGTGTGTGTGTGTGTGTGTGTGTAATATGATTATGTATCCACGTGTAATATTATTTCAATATGAAAGATAGGTCTAGTGTCATTGGTGGCTGTGTGGCCTCCGTGGCAGGTATCATGATTTCCTTGGAAGCCAGTGTGCCACGCAACTGCCTTCTCAGCAGCAGGAGACTCTCTTCCCGTTTTCAAGCTCCTGCCCTTCTTGGAATGTGTAACCAAGTTCCTGTTTCTGGCTGGCTGCATAGAAACAAACGACTAACTTACTCCTCACCTTGCAACTTTTCCAGGCCCAGTTTACCATCTAAGTCATCCTCAGACTCTTTTCCTGGAGTATGACCTTCCAGCATTCTCTGTGGTTACACACAGAGGAATGCTGACAAGCATCAGCTTCCAGGGAAGCAGGAAGTTCAGGGTTCCCAAACCATCTTACCTGCAGCAGAAATAAAGCTTTGTACTCCCTGATGGCAACTCTGCTTTCTGAAGATAGAAAGCACAAGCCCTGGTAATGGCTACAGTGAAGAGGGGATAGTAGTTACTTTACCTCTAGTGGATGACAGTGAATGAGAGAACAGAAAAGACTTATTCTGCTGTCCCCAATAAGTACCCACGTGAATGATAGCTTGGTTAAGGAGAAGCCTGTGGAATGTATTCCTCCCACTGCGCTGCACAAAATACCTCCCCTTCCCCTTCCTTCTTTTCCCTCTCCCTCCCTCCCTCCCTCCCTCCCTTCCTTCCTTCCTGTCTTCTTCTTGTTTTGAGACAGAGTCTCACTACATATCCTTCCTGTCTTCTTCTTCTTGAGACAGAGTCTCACTACATATGGCCTTGAACTCATGACCTTCCTGCCTCAGACTCCCAAGCACTGAGATTATAGACTTGCGCCACCATGCCCAACTTTTTTCTTTGAAGAGGATGTTAGAAGCCATTGCAGCCTCTCTTGCCATGCAGCCTCTCTTGCAGAGGCTGCCATGCAGCCTCTAATGTACTGAGTGCTTCACATAAGCTTTTTGTCTTCCTAGCTGGATAGTAAACTCTCCCAGGGAAAGCATAATACCTAATGAATACTTGATCAATGCACTTAGTGAATTTTTCCAGAGAATTTGGGACACTTTGCAACTGAACAAATATTTGGTTATAATTCTACAAGCTATGTCCAGTAGTCTAAACGCACTGAATTCTTGACTTGCCTTTTAGCTATATAGACAGAAGCATAGAGCATTTTAAGTTTTTCCAAGTGTATTGTTTCTCATATTGTCTACAAATATTCCTCGTTGAAGGCAATTCTCATCAAAACATTATTGTTAGTATTTTTTCTATCCACATACTTCTCCTCAGGGTGGTGGTGTGATTCCCTTGGATTTTAGGCAAAGAAATGTAAACAATATTGGAGGAGGGAGAGACTTAGGGCTGGTTAGTTAGATTGTCTAGTCTGGCGCATTTTATATTTCCAAAGAAGGAAGACCTTTGTTTGGATTTTAGTACCATGTATATATTTTCCTTTTGTTACAATATGTCATTTATTTTCAAGGTTAAAAGCTTTGAAATGAGGGCGGGGGATGTTGCTTAGTGGTTGAGCACTTGCAAAAAACAGGCAGGAGCCCCTGGATTCAGCTCTTTAGAATTGAAAAAAAAAAAAAAAAAGCTTTTAAAAATGCTTAGCTATAGAGTATCAAAGTGATAGACTTTAAATCTTCACATGTTAGGTAAGATCCTGATCCTCTAAAGCTCTCTGTCAAATATCTTATTCCCTTTAATTTTCATTATTGTGAGGCACTAACTTGACTTAATTGTTGTTAGGTGCCGTCGAGTCGGTATCAGACTCATAGCCACCCTCTGTACAACAGGGGAAACACTATTGTCAGTGCTTCTCTGCTGTTCGTAGGGTTTTCAATGGCAGATTGATTTTTGGGAGGGGGTTGCCAGGTCCTTCTCCCAAGCCTACAGCTTCTGGTGTTCCCAGGTGGTCTCCCATCCAGGTACTAACCAGGCCTGACCCTGCTTAGCTTCTGAGATCTGACGGGATTGGATGCCACAGGGGTATGGCTGCAGGAACTTGACTTAATAGGAAAACTTTAACTTTTTCCCTTTATCCTGTATGGAATGCCAACCAACAGTGCCTTTTCTGTTACTATTTCCTTGGAAATTCTCATGTCCTCATATACCCCCCCCCAATATTAGGTTTCAGCCACAACCTGTGGGATCTCCACATAACTTGCTACCAAAATGAAACACTGCCTTTTTTTCCTCTAGATTTCATTTTGTGAATGTTGTCAGATATGTGAATTGAGGTTTATGTGCTTTTTAACTTTTTTTTTAAGGATTGCCAATGTGTTTGTCACATAAACCAGTTATAGAAACATTGCTTTAAAGAATTTTTGGTCATAGTTCTGGAGTAATAGTGGGAAGATGTCTTAAGGGTTCAGAGTTGTTGACATAGCCTCTCACCTCCCCCAGACCAAGGAAAGATCTCTGGGTATCACTGAGGTTCTCAGCCTCCTTAGACTCAGTGCTCCTTGGACTCTTCTTGACATCATAAAGAAAAAAAAAAAAAAAAAAAAGAAAGAAAGAAAAGCAGAACTTGATACATTCATCCTTAAAAAAATGCAAACAATGTTGAAATTTACAAAAAAGAATTTAAAAATAACCCCAAAACCATTCTAGACAGAATCTTTGTGAACTCCCTGTCCTGTCAGTCATTGTCATCACTGACTTCTTAAAAATCCTCATTTACTTTCCAAAAAATCACTAACTTGAGGAGCATTATGTGCAACCTTTTTTATGTAACTCTAAATTCCATAATCTTTATGCATGTGTAATTACTTTGTTGTTATTGTTAGGTGCCTCCCAGTTCGATCTGATGCTTAGTGACCCTCACAAGGTTTTCAATGGCTGATTGTGTCCGGATTGCTTCAGGAGTAGATTGCCATTTCCTTCTCCAGTGTAATTACTCTAAGAGGTTTTAATTAGTTAATGTATAATGTTCTTTGGACAACCCTTCTTTTCTTTTCTTTTCTTTTCACATTCTTTTCCCTTTTCTTTTCTCTTCTTTTCTTTTCTTTTTTTTTCTTTTCTTTCCTTCTGTCTTTCTCCCCCCCTCCCCAGTGGTTTGAACCCAGGGTGTCACGCATGCTTTGTAAGCACTCTATTGAGCTGCACCCTCAGTTCATTTTTACTTTTTATCTTGAGACAGAGTCGCTAAATTACACAGGCTGCCTCTGGCCTTGAATTTGTGGTCCTCCTACCTCTGCTTTCTGAGTCACTGGGATTACAGGCATGTGCTACCACGCCCAGCTTGAGCAACATTATTTCACATAGGCATTTTATAGCAGAAAAGATTATCATTTTTAATAGGTAAACAATAATCTGTCATGTTAATATACATATTATATTACTTTGAGCTGCTTCCCAACTGTTGGACATTTGAAATGTTTTCCTTTTACCAAATTTTTAAATTAATTCATTTTTGTATACATTTTGTAGGATTGAGGGGCTGAACCCAAAACCTCACACATGCTAGGCAAGTGCTCTGCCACAGAGCCGCTCTCCCTGCCCGCTTTTTTTATTTCTTATTTTGAGACAGGGTCTTGCTAAGTTATGTAGGGTGACCTCTGGCCTGTAACTTGCCATCCTCCTGCCTCAGCCTCCTGAGTTGCTGGGATTACAGGCATGCTCTGTGGTGCTTGGCTCATATATTTTTGGCTCAAACCCAGGCACTTGTGTATGTTAGGCAAGCATCCCACCACTAAGCGGTACCCCTAGCCACTCGTCCGCCTGCTTTTTAAAAATAAATAGTGTTGGTATACTTTTTCCCCTTTGAGTATTATTTCCTTGGGGGAATATTTCTCAAAATACCACTTCTGGATTAAGGATATCTACTTTGTATTCATTGTGCTCAGAATGACACAAATAGGATCATTAAAGAAAAGCTTACTAGCTGCATAATGTTATCTAACATATCCACTCTCCTCCTTTTTGACCTTTTAAATTGACAGTATTTCCTTTGTGTGAGGACAGGCTTAGCTAGAACCCCCCCGGGCTGTTTTATGCACCCAGTTACAGGTCAGCTGGTACAGTGAGAAGAACCCATCAGGCCCACTTACAAGACTATGCTCTCGTTGGTCATTTCATTCCATTGGTTGTTTGGTAGGAAAAGTATCAAAGGATCAGTAACAAAAGGTGGAGTGGTTGTTGGGGTAACTGCAACTGCCTTTGACCTCTGTACCTGGTCCAGGGTTTATGAACTTTCCTGTGAGCCGGGAAGGTCCTTGGGAAACTCTGTTCCTCCCACTCATTTCCCCATTCTTCAGCTGTGTGCATAAGCAGGGCTCAGTAAGGTGCTGAGGCAACCAGCAACATTACAGACCTTTGCTTTAATGTAGTTTCTTGATAAAGAACCTGAGCAGAGTGAGTTCTTGTTTAGCTTTGTTCCTTGACATCTTTCTCGGTATCATGTGCTAATGTTCAAAGCCTCAGCTAGATTTCCAACTCCACTATTAACTGGAATTATGTTCCCATGCTTTGGGTTTTCCGAAGCATTAAACAATGCTTAATGACACATAATTAATAGTCCACTTCAGAAAGATTCATAGCCTAATGCTCATAAAGAACTTTGAGCTTTTCTGAGAATGTTTTATACACATTCATAAACAATGATCTGGGGAGCTCTATTTGGCCAAGGACGTATGTATTTATGCTCATTTTATAGATGAGACAAGTGAGCCTCACAGAAGACAATGACTTACTGAGAAACAGGGTTAAATTTAATGCACTGCTTGCCTAGGGAATTTTTCTGGAACCTGGAGGAACAAGTAGAGTAAAACATTTTGCGTGTGAGTGTAGCGAGTAGTAAATTTATACTGCTTTAAGAAAATAGAACTTTTTTGGGGGGGGTATGCTACTCCTTTATAAGAGGAAATGATGTTTGAGAAGTTCATTAGGTTTCTTAAAGGGCATTAGATAGATAGGAAAGTCAGGGATGAACTGATTTTCAAAGTGATTTTGGATAGAGTCCACACAAAGCTACTAAGTAGTCAGTGGGAGTTGGGAGAAATATTTTTAAAACTCAGTACTCAAAAGAGGATCAAAACAGCAAAGATTAGAACCATTCTCAGGATACAGATATGATTGAACTGGTCTAGCTATCATCTTTAACATTAATGATATAAAGGAGGCGGTACATAGTAAACTCTTACTTTAGAGTCAACATGAATCATTTGGGACACAAAAAAGCCAAACTGCTGATCTTAGGTCTATGCATAGTGACCAGGAAGTGGTAAAGAATATGATTAGGTAACAAGAATCTATCTGTATATGCATATATGTATCATGAAGAAAGAGATTCAGATATTATTGTAAATTCTTAACTAAAGACATTAACAAAGTATAAGACTCGAAACAAGAAATGTTAGCTAAATCTTAGCAGTTGTCATACATAATTTAGAAATGCCTTTTTATCCATTTTCCTGATGCTCCAGCGTCTAAGAGAGTTTCTGCAGTTTTCAACAATGTGCCTTAAAGAAGTAATGGACTTAGACAAAGCCAATAGATTTATCAGTGATATACAAAGGCAGGTAGACAAGGAGCACCTTCTTTTATCTCACAAACTGAGCCAAATAATGCAAGGGAAGCAATGCATTTGTACCCCCTTTATTCCCTAATAATATACATTCCAAATGTTTATTGGTACATGTGATGTGCCAGATTCCATGCCAATCTCTTTATATGGATTATCACATTTAATTCTCAAGATAATCCTGTGAAATGAGTAAGATTATTTTTAGCGTTTTATAGATAAAGAGACTGAAGTTCAAGGTGGTTCTATAACAGGGTAAGCAGATGATTGTGGCCCCCCATCTTCATGTTGTTGTTAGGTGCCGTAGAGTCAGGTCTGAATCATAGTGACCCTTATAGGATTTTCAATGACCCTTGTAGGGTTTTCAATTGGGATTGTTTCAGGAGTAGATTGCCACGTCCATCTTCTGCTTTTGCAGTGCTGGGGGTTGAACCCGGGTCCTCACAGAGTGCGGAGCAACACTCTACCCACTGAGCTAAACCCCAGCACTTCTTTCTTTATAGCACTCCAGTAAGTGGTGGAACCAGAGTTCAGAACAATGCAATCTGAGCCTAGAGCTTTTTCTTATGTGCTCTGTTGTTGTGCTCTGCGCACTGAGCTATGCTCCTCGTCTCCTGCTGTTTTATTTTCCTTCCTGGTAAACAGAGTTGAACAACCTAGGGGCAAATACAAAGGTCTGCTGCAAATAAAACACAAGCAATTAGTTTCTCTGGGCATTGCCCTAAGCCTTTAAACCCTGGAGATCCTAAGAAGTCTTCCTAGCAGCACTGTCAAATGGAAATATTCTATGAGCCACATATGTAACTTAAAATTTTCTAGTAGCCACATTAAAAAAAGAAAAAGCAACAGATGGCGTTAGTTTCATAGCATATGCTAGGTAAACCAATATATAAATTATATAAAATTATAATTTTACTATGTAATCATATTAAAATTATTCATGAAGTATTAGAAAGAACTCAGGAAAAATACAAAATAATAGAGTACAATACAATGTAATATCATTTATATTGCAGTGGATAAAGTGCAATGCAGTTCTACCAAACAAGAAAGGTGTGATTCATAGAAGGATATTTTATATTGCTTCAGTTTTAAATTTTAAATTCACATTTCTCAAATTAAAAAAAAGTAAAAATCTAGGTCCTTTGTGGCACTAGCTACATTTCAAGGGCTGAATAATTATCTGTGGCTTGTGGCTTCCATACTGAAGCTCCATAGCAAAGGCTATGCTGTCTCTAAAGGCCCAGGGACTCCCTGATCATCCATTTCCACCCCTGCCCCTGGCCCTCACCTTATTTTTTCTGCCTATGCCCATGACTAGTATGTACAGTTCTGAAGATTATATAATATAACATTCTGAGATGTGATTTACATTGTAGACCTAGCAGGTTTGCTTATTTACTGCAACGGTTTTTAGGAAGATGAAAGTAAAGTTTTTAAAGGAAGAGATACTTTTTCCTAATTCACGTAAAGCCATGATTTGGGGGTGAGCAGAGGGTTGTGGCCCCTCTTTCTTCATAGCACTCCAGCAGTTAGGCACATTGCCTGGTTCTCTTATGCTCAGTCCAATCCCTCTCTGTGGCTGAAAGTATGGAAGCAGCCCCAATTAACCCAGTCCTCCCTCGGAAAGAGTGCACGGAGCCATAGTCACTCTTCAGGGTAGTTTACCTGGGAGCCACATATGTCTTACTCATAACTGGATTCCCAGTGCCTGGTGCACAGTAGGTGCTGAACACAGGTATTGACTCCTGGGCCTCTGGACTGTGTCCTGAATTGCCCTTAATGATATGTGACCCAGGGCTGATTTATCCAAAGGCTGACACAGCACTGTTTTTTACCAGGTCCCGGTTCACCTTTGTGTGGTACCCTTCTTCTAAAGGTACTAATTGTCACTATTACTAATAATGTTGTTGTTGTTAGTTGCTGTAGAATTGGTGTCTGACTTATATCGACCCTACCTACAACAAGTGAAACACTATTGTCAGTGCTTCTCTGTTATTCTTAGGGTTTTGAATGGCTGATTGTTTTTTGGGAGTGGGTTGCCGGGTCCTTCTCCCAAGCCTATAGCACCTGGTGTTCCCAGGTGGTCTCCCATCCAAGGACTAACCAGGCCCGACCCTGCTTAGCTTCTGGGATCTGATGGGATCGGTCTCCACAATGATACAACTGCAGGCATTACTAATAATAGCAACCGTTTATTGATCACTTTGTGTCAAGTATTGTGCTTAGCAGTTTATGTGCATCATTTCATTTAATCCTCACAAATGTCTCCAGGAGGCACTATTATTGACCCCATTTTAGAATAAGGAGATGGAGGCACTGAGAAATTAAATAATTTACCTGAAGTCATACAGCTAATGAGTGTCAAGGCTGACCTTTAAAACCAGTCCTGTCTGACTTCAGAGCTCTTCTGTGCTTTAAGGCCCAGAACTGAGATTCCCTCTCTGGTAGCTGGGGCCTTAGGGACACATGCCATAGTGTTGTTGTTGTTAGGTGCTGTTGATTTGAGTCTGACTCATGGCAACCCTATGTACAACAGAATGAAACACTCCCCAGCCCTGTGCCATTCCTGGCACTATTGTCAGGGCTTTGCTGCTATTCATAGGGCTTTGAATGGCGGATTGTTTTGGGAGTGGGTTGCCAGGTCCTTCTCCCTAGCCTGTAGCACCTGAGATTCCCAGATGTTCTCCCATCTAAGGACTAACCAGGCCAACCCTGCTTAGCTTCCAAGACCAAGTGGCATTGGGTGCTAGGATGCTATGGCTGCAGGCTGTCGTAGTGTAGTGGACTTAGTATTTGTTGACCCAGACTTCTTTTCTTTGGGGAGCTGCTCTCCTCAGTGCGTGCGATTTGTGTGTGGTTGAAACATACCCCAGGGTGGCCATATGACTCAGCTCTGGCCAGCCTGAGCAGCCTGTTCACCTGGCCATGTGATTGGCCCAGGCTGGCTCCACAGGCTCCTCTTCTGCTCTTGTTTAGGAAAGAAGGTTTTCTTTGGCTGCCCAAGTGATGTAACCCAGAGCTTCTGGTGCACCCTTCCTTGGGCCATGGAGGAAGCGTGTGCAGTGGGGGAGAATGAGGCATCACATGGTGAGAAGTAGCACTGAGCACAGGTGAGAGCCAGACAGCATCCTTTGAAGCTCAGTGTTCGGCTGGCTTTGAAGGATTCTTGGTTATATGAGATAAGACAATTATGTGAGACAAGATGATCTTTTGGCTGGTGGTGGTGTTTGCTTAAATCTAGTTATTTGCATTTGAAAAAATTGTGCCTAATGTACAGACTTTTAAGAAAACGTATATTCGCTGGGTGCAGTGGAGCATGCCTATAATCCTGGCAACTCCGGAGGCAGAGGCAGGAGGATCCTGAGTTTGAGGTCAGAGGCAGCCTGGGAAACTTACAGAGAACCTAAGTCAAAACAGAAAATAAAAATTGGGCTGCAGGTGCACCCCAGTGGTAGAGCACTTGCAAAAGTATGTGCAAGGCTCTGGGTTCAACCCTCATGAACTGCCGAAAAGATTTTTTTTTTTTTTTTTTTTTTTTGCCTTGGGTTTCCTGTTGCCATTCTCTGCCTACCTATGGATGGGAATAGGCCTGCCACTCCTTGGGCCTTTGGTGCCTCCTTGGTGCCTGCATTGAGCCTGGAGGCCTTTGATCCCCATGGCTGTAAGACACCCTGCCCTAGTGAGAGGAGATATCACACCCAATCCCCTCCCAGCACTCCACCCACCCCAGGGTGTAGCCCACACACGTGGATCTGCGTGGGTGAGGATTGTGCTGGGAGTGGAACATTAGAGAAATCTGTTCTTCATAGACATTGGGAAAAGTGCTCACCAGCCTTCTCTTTGAATGCTGATCAAAGACCATTGAGTACTGACCCCCTCTGGCCCCTGACACTGTGGGTTCTCAGCCAGCTCAGGCCAAGGCTTTGCTCTTATCCCCAGGTTCCTTGATCTACCAGCTTTTCTGATCAGCTGTTTTCCTACGATCTCTCTAGCCCCCTGTGATTTTGAACTTAAATCCCTCTGCTGGCTTCCTTCCCACATCTTTCCTGTGGCCCTTAGGGAACATTGTTCCACTGTGAATCAACTCTTCCACAGCCCAGCCTCTTGACAGAACAAAAACCCTCCCTTCCCTGCAGATCTCTGCTGCAGCCTCTTGACCTCCCTTTGCAACCTCCAGGGCATCACTTTTCCATCCTCATGCTAACTCTTCTCCTTTGGAGTTCAAGCTGTTCTTACAAATACTTCCTGGTCTCTCCTTGCACCAGCCTCTTGGTCATTCTCTATGACTAACCTGCATGGTTCATTCTCTTCTCCCCCAACTCTGCTCTCTCTGTGTTCATATATGCAATTAACTTCAAATGTTTGCAATGATTGTGCAGTTGCCTTGGGGGGTGTGGGGATAGTTAGTAGGAGCAGTTAGTTGGCAAAAGGGGGACTTCATAAAAGAAATTACCTCTGATCAAGGTCTTGAGAATGAATGGGATTTCAACAGGTGGATAATAGTGATGAGCTTCTAGACAGAGAGAACTCAGGCCAAAAAGCCAGGAAATATGAAAGGACTTTATGTGTTTACTATGTTACTATGTGCTTACTAGCTTGAGTGATAGGAAGCTATTGGTAGGAAAACAGGAAGGGACCCAGTTTGATTGGACATGATTATATGCATTTAAGATTAAGGGATGAGTCAGGTGGGAGAATGCAAGAGTGAGAACAGCCTTTATTATAAAAGGGGAAGGATGATATTATAAAAGACAAGATTAATGTTTTTCTGGAAAGGTTGTAAAAGGGGAGAAAGAGAAAGCAGTTTAAGAATGTTCACAGTAAGACTATGGCTATAGAGAGAAGAGAGAGCAGAAGAGGTGATGGAGGGGTTTTCAGGAAAAACTGGTCAGGAGTGAGCAGGTGGTAGGACAGAGAAATAAGACAGGACCCCCGCAGCTTAGGAGCTAGGAGAGCTGGAGGCCTTGCTTGGTGATGGGAAAAAAAGGGGTTCCAAACCCACTGTGTTTTATAGAATACTCCAGCTCTGGAGGCTGTTAATAAGATTCAAAGGAAAGAGAATAATTTTTGTGATCAAACATGGTTGGGGAACGCCACAGTCTGTGTGATTCATAGAACCTATTCGCCTGTTAAAAGTTATGAGAGATGCACGCGAGAAACCAGTTTGATGTTGTTTTACCCAGCTTTTTCTAAATGTATTTGTCCATTCATTCATTCATTTGTTCATTCATTCAACAGACATGCAGTAACACATGCTATGTTAGTACATTTGGGGCACTGTCCTAGCCACTGGTCTTATGGTAGGGAGTGAAGTCAGCCAGTGTCCCTGATAATGAGATTATGTCTGGTGTAAGTGTATGTTGTCATCTGATAGGTTCTAGTGCTCTGAGGAGCATGGTTTGGGACGTCTGGGGTTAAGGTTATTTAAACCGTCCTTTTTGTGCTCTGGAACGTGTAGGGCACTGCCTAGAGAGACAGTTGCCCCAGGGGCTGTCTGGCACACTTGGAAGTCTGAGACTTGTTCCCTGGGCAGTAACCATTGCCCTACATCTGGGAACTCCTGGGCATTGAGCTTCCAAAGATGGCGCTGGCATCCAACTCCTCTCCTCAGATCCCTCGACACCTGATTGGCTGTTTCCAAACCACCAAACAGCTCCTGATTGGGCCATTCAGGAACCACCCCTGATTGGTCCTTTTTATAAACCCAAATTTGCATGTCTCCCCTGATTGGCCAAGGCCCATATGGAGTGGCAATCTCTGATTGGCCCCTGGTTGGCCCCTGAAGAGCATATAAGGATGGTTCATGGAGCAGTCAGGGTCCATTCCACAGACTGGGACAGATGAGACAATAAAGAGCTATGTGAGCTAAGCACTTAGAGTTGGTGTCTTCACTGGAAGAAAGACACAAGGAGCCATTGTGGGCATAAGTCTCTGAGCCTGCCTTTTTCAAGGCTTCTCAGAGTAGCTGTGGGCATAAGCCTCCTTTCTGGGTGATGGTGATGCAGTTCTCCAGCACTCGGCTCACCCTCACCAGACAGCAGGTCATTGGTGGCTGGTTCCCGCTCACAGCTGGAGCAAGTCCAGCAGCAGGGCAACGCCCCACAGGAATGGAATGATGTGGCATGACTGTCTACCTGCCTGTCCCTCTGACCCTTGCATCTCTATTTTACATCAATACCTCTGCTTCTTCACGGAGCATTTCCTGCCCCTCCTGCCTTGGGCATGGCCAGAGCAGATGGCAAGCAAACTTTCAGGTCTGGGAAGTTGGTGACTCGCCCAAGGTTACCCAGCTAGTTAGTTGCAGAATCAGAGCCAGAACCTAGTTCTTCAGGTTCTAGGTTCTATGCTCATTCCATCCTTGATGAAAACAGACAATTTGAAGTGCCTCAAAATGGAAAAAACTTGATGTAGACTCAACAGGTTGAGTGAGACACTGCAGACTATTCTGGTTTAATAAGCCATGGCAGGACTGGCTCTGCTATCACCACCATTGCCACCACCATCAACATCATTGTCATCACTAATGTAGAGTAATTATGTGATTCATGGGCTGTGCTAAGTACTTTATATTTCTTTACTTAATTTTTACGGCTCTATGAAGTAGTAATTATTACCTTGCTTTACAAATGAGGAAGCAAGCTAAGAGAGGTAAGTAATGTATCTGTTTACACAGCTAACAAGGAGCAGAGCCCAACTTCCATCCTAGGCTGTTTTAGAGTCCAAACTTTTCCCTTCATTCTATATCAGATGGCTTTAGGACTTCCATCTCATAATCAGTTTGTCTTTTCTCCTTTATTTTTCAGCCTACCTGTCTCCTTCTCCTTTGTGAAAACCTGATCTCAGAAAGGATTGATTCATTCCTTGAATAAATAAGACAGGGAGCATTCATCCAATATTTAATAGTATCTACTGTGTGAGGGCTGGGATTTAGTGCAGTTGACAGAGCACTGCTCTGCAGTCTCTGAGGTCCCGGATTCGATTTCCAGCACTGCAAAAATGGAAGAAGGACATGGCAATCCACTCCTGATGCATTCCTGGAATAATCAGCCATTGAAAGCCCTATGAGGGTCAATATGAGTCAGACATGACTCTACAGCATACACCACCACCACCACCACCAACCATGTGAAGGAATTGTTTAGGAGCCGAGGATCTAGAGATGACTACACAGACTGGATTCCTGTTCTTGAGGATCTTACAATTAGTGAAGAGAACATACATCAAGAAAACTGTCACACAATGATAAATACAATGGAGAGAATTAAAATAGAATAACCAATTGAGAGTGACTGGCTGTCTACTTTAGACTAGGTAGTCAAGGGAAGGCCTTTTTGTAAAAGTGACATGTAAGCTGAAATTTGAGATACACAATGGAGCTGGAGGGAGAGAGAGAGAGAGAAACAGAGAAAGAAAGAAAGGAAAGGAAAGAGAAAAGAAAGGAAAAAAAGAAAGAAAAAGAAGGAAAGAGAAAAAGAAAGAAAGCAAGCAAGAAAGGGAGAAAGAAAAAGAGAAAGAAAGAAGGAAAGAAAGAAATATTCTAGGTAGAGAGACCATCATATGCAAAGATCTAGCCTATGAGTTTCCTGTTTGAAAAACAGGAAGAAGGCTGGTGTGATTGAATCTTGTGGACCAGGGAGAGTGGTACTAGATGTGGTTGGAGAAGTAGATGGTATGCTAGGTTAAGGTTTTGGGTTTTAGTCTAAGTGCATTGGGTAGCCATTGGAGTGTTTAAGCAGGGCTGATGACATTGATATGATTTATGTTTTTAAAAGATTGTGTGGTCTGGTGAATGGAGAAATGATTATAAGGAGATAAGAAAGGAATTAGTGAGACCTATATGGTGAGTTTTGACAAGATATGAGACAGTTAT
This sequence comes from Pedetes capensis, assembly GCA_007922755.1. Taxonomy (NCBI): domain Eukaryota; kingdom Metazoa; phylum Chordata; class Mammalia; order Rodentia; family Pedetidae; genus Pedetes; species Pedetes capensis. Next base: position 113,893 of record VMDO01000755.1, read on the forward strand.
TTCTGCAATACTGCTGTGTAACAAACATTCCCATAAACTCAGCAGCATACAAGAGTAATCATTTATTATTGCTCACAAGTTAATGGAATGGCTGGGTAGTTTTGCTGATTTTGGCCAGGCTCAGTTGATATTGATTGAGCTAGCCTGTGTTCCTGTGATCAGCTATCAGTCAAGTAAGCAGCTTTGCCATATTGAGTGGATTCTTTGACATGTTTAGGGATGCCAACCAGCTGGCCACTGGTCTAGGATAGCCTCACCTAGGTAGGTGGGACTACTTTGCTGTTTACATATGTGTATTACGTCCATTTAGTTGGCTAGCTTGGCCTTATTCTCAGTTTGGTCCAGTCATATTTTCATGGTGATTGCAAAGATGCAAGAGAAGAAGCAGAAACAAGCAAATGCATTTTAAAGTTTTAGCTTGGGTTAAGTCTGCTTCTGTCCTATTGGTCAAAGCAAGTTACACACATGTCCCCATAGTTGGTGTAGAAGGGTATTGGTAAAGGGCAGGAATTCAGAGAGGTGTGAAAAGATATGGGGAGATATGAGAAGGTGGGGCAGTTAGTGCAATCAGTCTGTTACACTCTGGGAGAGGAGTGGAGGAGAGACTTGAATAGATTTAGAAAGTATTTTGGACATACAGTTCAAAGAACATGCTAATAAATTAGATTTGAGCTATGGGAGAGAAGAATGAATCAAAGATAGCGCCTGGACTTTTTGCTAAGCAACCAGGGAGATGATGGGGCACTTCCTCAGCTGGCAAAGACTGGGTGAAGAGTAAGTTTTAGGGAAATGACCAGAGTTCTGTTTTAACTATGGTACATTTGATATATCTGTTCAATATTGAAATGAAGATGTCAAGTTTGCAGTTGGATGTAGAAACTTGAGGTTCTTGAGGAATTCCGGGCTGTAGATTTCAGAGTCATCCACATACAGATGGTATTTCAAGCCATGGAATAAGGTGAGGCTGTACAGGAAGAGAATGTCTAGATAACAGGGCAGGGCAAGCCCCAGACAAAGCCCTGACATCCACCTGGGTTTAGACATAAAGCAGAAAGTAGAAGCCAGAGAAGGAGACGGAGAAGATACAGCAGCTAAGATCATAGAAATCCAGGAAATGTAGGTGTCACGTAGAACCAAGAGAAATGAAGCTTTTCAGGGAGAGAATGCATGGTCAAGTAGATGTGAACTGAGATGTGACCACTGGGTCTGGCCACACAGAGGTCCTTGACAGCTGACAAGTACCATCTTGATGGAACGATAGAGACAGAAGCCCCCCTGGAGGGGTTTGGGGAAAGCATTAGGGTGAGAAATAGACAGCAGGGACAATCTTGTTTTTCAAGAATGTTTGCTGTAAAGGGACTCAGAAATAACTTGGTACTTGGAGGTGCATGCAGGTCAAGTGAATGGTTTGTGTTTGGGAATATAAATATTCAGTTGTGCTAAGAGGGATGATCTGGTAGAGAAAGTGGAATGGGGTGCACTCAATAGAGGGGAATGCTTGAGGAGCAAGAAAGATGGGATTGAGAATTCAAAATACATTTTAGTCAGTACGTTACCATGTTTAGGGGTATTCTCATTCTTTATTGGTAATTTTGGAATGAAAGTGTGTATCTGCTGCTGGAACAGTTTCAGCCATCGGCCATGGTAAAGGACTATGTGAGTTCTGTTGTCACACTGGGCAGTGTGGGTCCCTGTGTATTAGGTCCACTCAGCTAATACATATATCAACAACAAATATATATTTCTTTTCTTCCTTTCTCCCTCTTTTTGCCTTTCTTCGCTTTTTTCTTTTCTTTTCTCCTCTCTCCCTCCTCCCCCTTTCCTCCCTCCCTTCTTCCTTCCTTTCTTTCTTTCTCTCTCTCTCTCCCTCCGTCCCGCCCTCCCTCCCTTTCTTTCTTTCTTTCTTTCTTTCTTTTTTTTAATTTCTCTTTCTTTCTTTCTTCTTCCCCTTCTTTCTTACCTTCCTTTCTCCCTCCCTTCCCCTTCCCCTTTCCTTTCCCCTTCCCAAGGCCTTGCACATACTAACCAAGCATTCTGCCACTGAGCTATATTCCCAATCCCTCTTAACTCAATAGACGACAGACCACTTTGGAATACTAATGTCTCCAGAGCTCATGCTCAGTATTTCTTATGATAATTACTCAAGCTGGTAGATTCAGTTTCTTAGATTTTGATGTAGTTTACAAGTTAGGCCAATCTCAGAAAGAGCTAAGAGGGGAATGTGAATTGATGTGCTGCTTTCTTATCCAGGTTCTTATGTCATTATGACTTAATTTTTTGGATTGATACAAAGAACCAATTGCACCTGGCAATGCAAGGATTACCATTTATGCACGGGCCAACACACTATAAAGTGCAATTCAGTTGATAGCAGACAAGACATGCATCCTGGAGTTCCACCTGAGCCATAGAAGTTTTACTTTTTGTATGGCTTTAGCCAGTGTAACTTCAATTTTAAAGTGTAAAGTAAAGTGAATGTATCAGATAAGTGCTCATTTAAAATGTGTTTTGGGAACTGGGTGTGGTGACAACGCCTGTAATTCCAGCACACCTGTAATTCCAGCACTCAGAGGCTAGAGCAAAAAGATCTCAAATTCAAGGCCAGCCTGGGCTACAAAGAGAAACCTTATCTCAAATACAAAAGAAAACAAAGCAAAACAAAAGTGTTTTGGTTAAGGGCAAGTATACATATGGTATTACTTGTTGTTAGGTGCCCTTGAGTGGATGCCCCACTCACAGCGACCCTATGTGCAGCAGGCAAAACACTATTGTCAGTGTGTCTCTGCTATTCACAGGGTTTTCAGTGGCTGATTGTTTTTTGGGAGTGGGTTGCTGGGTCATCTATTTATATCAGTCTTCCTGGCATTGTGTGCTCTCTGTGTGCTGGGAAAGCGTGGTCTGTGAAGAGATGGTGTACTCTGTCTAGTTATTAACAACCTTGAAAAAATTTTTGTTCCATGTCCTTGAATCTACTTTGCTATTTCATTAATTTAAAATATTAGTGTCTTACTTGTATAATTTGTACTGTCACCTGAAAACTACACCTATTGCCACTCTGCCTCACAGCTTTTTGATTTGGCAGAAAAATATTGAGAACACCTTTCAGGGTCTTATAAGCCTTTCCTCTGGCAATCTGAGATATGTTAGTTATCTTAGTGTTTGCAGAAAGACCATGAAGTCAAGCAGCCGGGCTTAAGTCAGATGAAGTTTGATAGGTCTTTGTGAGTGTTTTCTGTTCCATTGTGTCATTTACCTGGGCACACTGTCAGATGCCCAACCTATCAAAAAGGTATGTATTAGCCTTTTAAAAATTTCACAGATATGCTGTTTAAGTTATGCTGTATTATTATTAACATAAGATTTACATTCCTATCACAGATTGAAGAATAAACTTTAAGCTGCATTTCATTTGATTTTTGCCAAAAGTGTACTTGTGATCGATACTACTTACCAGATATATACCAAAGATCATATTACCTATTTCTATATTTTCTTGCTATTTCTGAGTTAGCCAGAAAATAATGTATCTCACTCAATCTACACAGAAGTGCCTTTACCAAGGCTTTATTTACTAAGCCATTATCAAGTGTTAATAGCAGAAGTAGCCTGGTGAGGAATGTTTTTGTGATTTCCGGCCACACCCCTAATGAAGATATTATGTAATAGCTTTTATTGTCCTTTATGATTTTATAAACGAATTTCTTCTTGGAATTTAGTGACAGGGAAAGTTTTTCTCTTGGCAAATTAATATCATAAAAGATCACTGTTCTATGAGGCATTTGTTTATCCTTTATTCCCTGCATTTTGGGAAGCTCCAGATTTATCAATTACAGTAAATGTTTCAGAGTTTGGCTATC
>VMDO01000755.1:117849-137046 GCA_007922755.1 Pedetes capensis
TTTTTTTTTTTTTTTTTTTTTTTTTTTTTTTTTTTTTTTTTTTTTTTTTTGTGGTACTAGAGGTTAAACCCAGGGCCTTGCACTTGCATGCTTTGCAAGTGCTGTACTACTGAGCTGCACCCCCAGCCCATTTATTTATTTACTTATTTTTACTTTTTGAGACAGGGTCTTGCTAAATTATGCAGACTGCCTCTGGTCTCGAACTTGTGATCCTCCTACCTCTGCCTCCCAAGTTGCTGCGCCATTGTGGCCCGCTGAGGTTTTCAATGGCATATTGTTTTGGGATTGTAATGGGAGTGAGCTGCCAGGTCCTTCTCCCATTTTTGTACTGCTAGGGATTGAATCCAGGGCCTCAGAGAGCACAGACAACATTCTACCAATTGAGCTAAACCCAGCCTTATAGTAGAACTATACCGGATGCAAATTTGAGTTAAGAGAATTCATTTCTATGGGCCAGCAAAACAAAGAGATACAAAACAACAATTTGAAGGGTGTGGGTGACTTTATTCACCATTTCTCTAGGTGAGTAAGTTCCCCAGAGGGTGTGTGCGTTTCTACAAACCTGTGGCTCCCTCAGTCTTAGCTTGCTAAGGAGTCTCATGAGCATCTCACAGGGCCAAATGTGACTGTAGTAATTAACGACAAATAGTTTTTTTTTGAAACAGGGTCTTAGCCCAGGCTGGCCTCTAACTCATGATCCCTCTGCCTCAGCCTCCCAAGTCCTGATGTGTGCTACCACACCTGGCCAAATACTTATTCACACAAACTGGTGCCTATACCCAAGCTAACTACTTTAATGCTAACCTATAAAACCAAGCCTGCAGCTGTAGCCCTGTGGCATCCGATCCTGTCACATCTCGGAAGCTAAGCAGGGTCGGGCCTGGTTAGTACCTTGATGGGAGACCGCCTGGGAACACCAGAAGCTGTAGGCCTGGGAGAAGGACCTGGCAACCCCCTCCCCAAAATCAATCTGCCATTGAAAACCCTATGGACAGCAAAGAAGAACTGACGATAGTGTTTCCCCTGTTGTACAGAGGGTCGCTATGAGTTGGATACCGACTTGACGGCACCTAACAACAACAACATAAAACCAAACATCTGTTTTTCCCTGGGCTAGACAATTTGCAAAGAAGCCTCCATGATCCCCCCTCTCTGTATCTACTCTCCATGAATTGTCATCTCCTACCTTGACCCTGGCCTTGGCTGTATGACTTGCTTTGGCCAGTGAGACAAAGAGGAATGAGGTGTTGTGTCTTGGGGTTTGATCTCTCTCACTGTGCTTGGAACCGTGAGAACTATGTGAACAAGCCCAGGTTGTCCTGCTGAAGGGGCCACATGAACTCTGGCTGATAGGCTATAAATGCCTGAAATGTGAGTGAGGCTGTGATGGACATCCAGGCCAGCACTGCCCGATCAACCCATGGAATAATGGGAAATAATACATTTTTTTGTTTTATATTACCATTTATGGAGTAGGTTTGTTTTTATTCTTGTCAGAAACTGACAGAATTTCCTATGGCTTCTGGACATTTCTGCTGATGCAGTGTTGGACTTATCCAGAGGTGGAGTATCAGTCTCCATTGTGACCTGTGTCTCCGGAGGAATAGTCAAGATTATTTCTGACTATATCCAGTTTTTGCCATATGTACTGATACAGGAACCAGCCTCCATTTCAGCTTGCGTATCAGTCAGGTGGGGTGTTACTGTGACAGAAAAATTGAGCGAATCAAATTTATGAGAGGAAATGATTTATTGAGTGGCTCACTGTTAGAGGATGTCAGTTTATAATGGTGGCAGGGTCTGTGCAGGGAATCTCACGTTATAGTGATCAGGAAGCAGAGAGTAGAGACCATCACCAGAATCTTCAAAGGCCTGCTTGCAGTAACTTTTTTCCACCAATCTAGAGCCCTTCTCCCAAAGTTCCATGACCTCCCAGGAAAGCACCACCACCTGAGGACCAAATGTTCAAACACATGACCTTTGGGAGACATTTAGATCCAAACCATAACCGCTTGGATTTCACTCTGTTTTCTTACTGCATTTTTGGTTTCTGGCTCCTTCTTTTACTTATAATTTTCATCAGCATATTGTTTACATGTTGTAGATGTATTTTTTTTTTCTTTCTTTTTTTCATGCAGTGCTAGAAATCAAACTTGGGATCTGTAGTATGTTAGGCAAGTGCTCTACCACAGAGCTACATCCCTGGCATATTTTCCCTAAATTTATACATAATTTTGACATAAAATTCACCATTTAAATAATTTAAAAGAGTACAATCCATTGGTTTTTAGTATATGTATGATGTTGTCCAACTATCACCACTGTTTAATTCCAGAAGATTTCTATTATCTCCCAAAAGAAACTCCATATACCCAAATTTCCCCTATTTCCCTCTAAACAGTAATCTGCTTTTTGCCTGTGTGGACTTGTCTATTTCAGACCTTCCATATAAATGGAATCAATACAACTTGTGGCCTTTTGTGTCTGGCCTCATTTATATAACATAACATTTTTAAGATTCATCCATGTTGTACCATATATCAGTACTTATTTCCTTTTTATGGTGGAATAATATTCCATTATATAAATATACAACATTTTGTCCATCTGTTCATCAGTTGATAGACATTTGGGGTATTTCCTTTTTTTTGCTCTTATGGGTAGTACTGCTATGAGCAATCAAGTACAAGTTTTTCTGTGAATGATATATTTTCAATTCCCTTTGGTATATACCTAGGAGTAGAAATGGTAAGTCATATGATAACCCTGTATTTAACATTTGAGGAACTGCCAGACTGTTTTTCATAGTACGTGTATTATTTTACATTCCCACCATCAATGTATAAGGATCCTGATTTCTCCACATTTGTGCAAATACTTTGTTGTGTTACCATTAAAAAAAAAAATTTAGCAATCCTAGTATGTGTGAAGTGGTCTCTTGTGGTTTTGATTTGCATTTCCCTAATGATTAATGATGTTTAACATCTTTTCATGTCTTTATTGGCCATTTGTATATGTCTTTTGGAGAAAATAACTATTTAAGCCTTTTGCCTATTTTAATTTTAATTTTAATTATTATTTTTTGTTTGTTTGTTTGAGATGGGAGTCTCACTATGTTGCCCAGGATGGCCTTGAACTCCTGGGCTCAACAAATCCTCCTACCTTGACCTCTTAAGTAGCTGGGACTTTACCTGTGTGCTACTATGTCTGGCTCCTTTTGCCTATTTTTAAATTGGGTTATTTGTCTCTTTATTGTTTAGTTGTAAGGGTTAATTACGTATTCTGAATACCTGATTCTTATCAGATGGATCATCTGCAACTATAATCTCCTGTTCTCTGGGGTGCCTTTTTTGATAATATCCTTTGACACACAAAGGCTTTTAAATTGATGAAATGCATTTTATCTATTTTTCTTTTGTTGCTTATACTCTGTGTCATATTTAAGAAACTTTTGCTTAATCTCAGGTTACAATTTTTTTTTTTTTTTTTTTTGTGGTACTGGGGGTTGAACCCAGGGCCTTGTGCCTGCATGCTCTGCATGTGCTGGACCGCTGAGCTGCACCCCCAGCCCATTTTTTTGTACTTTTTGAGACAGGGTCTCAGCTAAGTTACGCAGACTGCCTCTGGTCTCGAACTTGTGATCCTTCTGCCTCTGCCTCCCGAGCTGCTGGGATTACAGGGGTGCGCCACCGTGCCCAGCTAAGGTTACAAATTTTTATACCTATGTTTTCTTCTAAGGCTTTTCCAATTTTAGTTCTTTAATTAAGTCTTTTTTGAGGTAGGGGCTCAAATCTATCCAGTTGTCCCTGTACCATTTGTCGAGTCATGTTCGACTCATAGCGATCTTCATAGAGGTTTCAGTGGCTGATTGTTTCAGGATTGTTTTCAGGAGTGGATTTCCACATCTTTCTCCTGTTTTTACCAATCTGGGGGTCAAACCTGGGTCCTCAGGGAGTGCAGAGCAGGTGCTCTACCAACTGAGCTAAATCCCAGCCCACAATTAATGTACATTAATTAAAATGAATAAAAAAGATTTAAATATTGGTAATGGTACTGATGAACAAAGGAAGAGAAGTGACATTTGTCAAGTTAGCTTTTTTGAGCTTTAATATTTTTCTCTCTCAAGAAGCTAGAGCTAGTGATTTCCAAGCTTAGCATGCTCAGGTCTTACAGTCTATAATTTGATGCTTGGACCCCAGGCCTCTTTGCCTCGCCTGGTAACTGGGGAAGGAGGTGACAAGTGGAGCTCTTCAGAACATCAGATCAGTGCCCATAGGGGTGTCAACTCCATGAAGTGGGGGCCTGTGTTTCCCATGTACACTGCTGAGTCCCCATCACAATGCCTGATGTAGAATGGACTTTAAAGAAATTGTTTTGCTGAAAGATGAATAGACAAATGGAAGGCTGTAAATGGATCATTTTGGGTTTTGGTTTCTTTTAAATAGTGGAAGTCATATTCTCTTCTTTGGGAATGAGTGTGCATACCTGGGTAGAGGGATGGGGGAGAGGAAAGAATCCTGAAATGGGATATATTTAAATTAATACAAGCTGTTTTGACTGCTTGAGTTTCTTTGTATTCAACCCTGAGCCCTTTGCCTGGGAGTGCCCTTATCCCACCATCTTCCATGGATGACAACCTAGTCTGCTTTTTTATCCAGCTCAGGCATTGCCTTTGCTGATGATCTTCTGACTCCCATCTCCAGGGAGTTTGAAGCTTGTAGCCATCTGTGGTCTAGTACTGATCACATGGTGAAGATATTGTTAGCTTCTGTTATGCCTGTCCTTTTTATTAGGCTACAGGTATCTTATAGGCTGTGTCTTATGTTTTATTTGGCGTTCCAGAGCCTGAGAACAAATCTGACACTTAGGAGACACTCAGTTAACAGTTATTGAGTGTGTAACTGTGAGTCATTTCAGAATAAAGATATGGCAACAGCTAACCTACTAATAGCTTTCCCAAATGTTCACTTATGTGTAAGAAACTTTATGTGCATTTTCTCATTTACGCCTATAATTATCCTTTAAGGTTGGTGTCATCATCCTCATTTTACAGATAAGGAAATAGTCCCTAAGGAGTTAGGTAACTTGCAGAAAATTATACAACTGATAAATGGCAAAGCTAAGCTTCAAAGCCAGATTAATCAGTTTAGCAGTGCTGATTCCTTCCACTAAATCATGCTGCTTGTTATTGTTAGGTGCCATCAAGTCAGGTCTGACTCATAGTGACCTTATGTCTAACATAATGAAACACTTCTTGACACTGTGCCATGCCTGGCACTATTATGAGTGGTTCTCTGCTATGCCCAGGGTTTTCAATGGCTGATTGTTTCAGGATTGTTTTGAGGGTGGGCTGTTAAATCCTTCTCCCATTTTACAGTGCTGGGGATTGAACCCACGGCCCCAGAGAGTGCAGAGCAGTGCTCTACCAACTGAGCTAAACCTCAGCCCAAATCATGCTGCTTATTTCAATTTAAATAGTAGCTGGAAGAGGAAAACAGAAGAATGATATAAGGAAAAAAATCTTTAAGATAATGTTCAGAAACCCCCTGCTTCTTCAGGAGATGAATTAACATTTTGTTCTTTTAGAAACCAGGTGTGTTGGCACCTGCCTATAGTAACAGTTACTTAGGAGGCTGAGGCAGGAAGATTGCTTGAGCCCAGAAGTTTGAGACCAGCATGGGCAACAACCCCAATTCACCTTCTAGGCAGCTGATTTTTCGGTATTTAAGATAGTAGTAATCTGAGGAACAAGGGGGTTTTCTCATATATTAAGCTACATAGAATAATTGCATTACAGAGATAGTGTTAGAGATCATCAACTTCAGTCCATGAATCTTGTCAAGTATGCCATAATGCCCTTGAGTTTGAGTTTTGCTCTCAGTTTTCAGTTAGTTAAGGACAGAGGAGGTTCCTCTACACTGTAAGGCCCAGTTTGTATATATTAACCGGAAATTCAGAATAGCATTGGACTGATATTTCTAACATTTAAGAGAGATGAGCAAGAGAGCTTGGTTGGAATCCCATCATTCCACTCTTCAGAGACATTGAGCCTCGGGCCTGGGTCTCTCAGATGAGAAATTCTGAACCTGCAGCCCTCTGAGCAACAAAACAAAACAAAACAACCTCCTCTACAGAACAGAATAGAGTCCCGGGAACACTCAGTGAAGAAAAGAATGCTGTTGCTTGGAATTTAAGATTCTAAGATGCTCATTTAAAATGCAGATGGCTGTTTTTGAAATAGGAGAGGTCCTTCAAGTCTTTCCAATGACAATAAGAGAAACTAGAAATGGTGAAAGGTCTGAAATAGAAACCTCAGTTTCCTCTGAGGTTTGGCCTCTGAAGTCAATATAACAAAGCATAAATAAAGTGAAATCATTAAGTCATCCAGTAAATACTTACTAAATACCCAAACTGTTTCAGGCAGTATTCTTAGCGACAGCTTATGCTAAAAATTATATTTTGCTTTGCTTGACTTGTGTGAGACTGAGTACTAGAGGGAGAAATAAAGACTTGGAAATATGCTTTTGAGAAATTGGTGTGGGACAAGAATGGAGACACGTATATGATGTATACATACACACACTAAATAATTTATTCTGCTGTGGCTATCTAAAAGTCACTACTGCTTATTTAAGTAAATTTGATTTTAAGAATTTCACATAGCATTGGAAAAACTGAGCATTGATTTATTTTATGGAACATGACTTCCCAAATATGGGAGACTATATTGACAAAAAATGCTATTAAGCTTTAGCTCAGATAACATCCCAAAGGGAGGAGTATCTAGCTTGAGGATCTCAGTGTGTCAGGGTGTCAGCAGATTTAGGGGTGCTGTACCCTAATGTTACTGCCCGCTTGGAAGAGTTCCCTTTTGGAGACCTCTACTTAGGAAAGATGTTGATTCCTTGGCTCTGTAGCAAAAATGAATTTTAGGACAAGTGGGCTGGGATTTAGCTCAGTGGGTAGAGCGCTGCGCTGCAGTCTCTGAGGCCCCGAGTTCAATTCCCAGCACCGCAAAAAATGGGAGAAGGGCCTCGCAATCCACTCCCAAGGCAATCCTGAAGCACTCAGCCATTGAAAACCCTATGAAGGTCGCTATGAGTCGGATACCAACTCGACGGCACCTAACAACAACAACAACAACAGTGAGAGAGTGAAGCTGTTGGAAGTTTATTAGATAAAGGGTAAGAGATAGTACCTACTTCCAGAGTGAAGCATGGGCATCTGAGAGAGAGCTGCACAGTCAGCCATTGAAAACCCCATGAGGGTCGCTATGAGTCGGATACCGACTCGATGGCACCTAACCTAACCTAATATATGACTTAGGGCTTTTGAAGTTACATTGCTCAGTGGGGCCCCAGCAGATGTCTGGTATAGATTTACAGGTTAAAAAAAGGAAGCATTGTTAAAATGCCTAGATTGAAATAGTTGAGGAAGTTCCTACTATATCTAGCCTTAAAGAAATTGCTTGAATTTGTTAACTTTAATTGTAGTTGGCAATCTGGCTTATGAGATTCTTAGGGAAGCAGTGGTTTCTAGGCAGGCTGGTCTCATAGCAGCTGATTGTGTTAGAATTCTTGGCTGATAAGACTCAGGCCAGTTTCTAGGATGAGAAGCCCTTTCCCTCCCATGTCCCTGAAAATTTTCTATCTTTCTGTCCTGCCTCAAGGGGATGTTTATGAGTGACAAAAATTTAGTTGCTTTGGAAAAGGTAGTAAGAGTAGTGGGCGGTGGGAAGCAGAAAATGCTGTAAAATGCATCATTTCTGTCCACACCTTTGAAAAATTCTGGAAGTTCTGTTAAATCATTCCTCCATTGTCTAATACCCAGAATGGCCTGACTCCCAACATCATTTCCTTATTTCTTCCTGAAGATTTGTACCATGTGTACTGAATCATTATCTCCATGGGGATGTATTTTTGATCCTAGAATTGAATCCAAATAGAAAAGCTATCCTAGTTAAAATTTATTTTAATTTCAGTCATATGCTTGGAATGTATCTAGTCTGGAAAGGGAAGACTATGTGTAACTAAAAGTCTTTTTTTTTTTTTTTTTTTGTGGTACTAAGAGGTTGAACCCACGGTCCCATGCCTGCTTTGCAAGCGTGCTACCTCAGAGCTGCACCCTCAGCCCCCTTCCTAATTTTTTTTTTTAAATTGAGACAGTGTCTCACTAAATTACACAGGCTGCCTCTGGCCTTGAACCTTCGATCCTCCTGCCTCTGCCTCCTGAGTCACTGGGATTGCGGGTGTGAGCTACTGCCTCAGGCTTAAAAGTCATTTTTGTATGACTAAGGCTATTGTTTTTCTGCTTAACTTCATTTCTACATGAATAAAATACTCAAAACTCATGCCAGTGTTTGAACACTTAAAATTAATACTCAATAGTAAACATAGGGTGTTGTTTGTTTGTTTTTGTTTTTGTTTGAGACAGGGTCTCACTATGTATCCCCCAGCTGGCCTTGAACTCATGATCTTCCTACTTCCATTTCCAGAGTTCTGGGATCACAGGCGTGTGCCACCGTGATTCCCAGCTAACATATACCCTATAAAGCATTTTTAAATTTCCTGTTTATAATTCTGATTAAAATTAAACAACTTTTCTTTTTTCTCCCTGGGCGTTGAACCCAGGGACTTGAGCGTGCTTTGCAAGTGCTTTACCACTGAGCTGCACCCCCAGGTCCTTTTTGACTTTGAGACGGGGTCTCACTAAATTGTGCAGGCTGCCTCTCTTTGAATTTGCAATCCTTCTGCCTCCGCCTTCTGAGTCGCTGGGATTACAGGCTTGTGCCATGACGCTTGGCTAACATTAAACAACTTTTAAGGAAGAATTTCCATATAAGGATGTGGTTGTCAAGATCAGAAAATTAACTTCTACTTGTATTCATGTGTTGGCATATCTCTAGCCACCTGTCAACATTCTGTTCATACATTGTTTCCTCGCTGAAGTGGTTCACAATACTTCGAAAAGGTGTAATTGTTTACTCTTTAGTGACCAGAGGTTGGTGATTATTTGAAGTTATTAATGATTTCAAGGCTCACACCACTTTTATAGCCCTTTACAGATTGTAGTATCCCTCTTTAAGTCAATCTTCCCTATGCCTCTCCCAAGAAAAGACTGTGTCTTGTTCATTTTTGTAACCACCTGACTGCCTCACGCACTCACCATACATCAGGAGGAGGCAATAAATGTCAGAATGAATGATTACGTGAATGTCTGAAACTCTTCCTATGGGCAAATTGGCTCGTGAACTGAACCTGGTGAAAAGATGGGTAAATAAGGAGGAATAAGTTGAGGGAGGAGACAGGTTGACAGGGATGCAGGATGAATGAAATGAGGACAAGATAGTTAAGAGTGCTCAATAGATGTCCTAGTTACCTACTGCTGTGGAAGGAGCCACCTAAACTTACGGGCACACGTGAACAACCATTTTATCACTCTCTTGGATCTTGTAGGTTAACAACTTGGCAGTGCACAATGGGGTGGTTTGGTCTCTACTGCATAAAGTCTAGGCTTTTGGGGAACTTGAATATTTGGGAGTGACTCCAGTGGCTGGCCTGGAATCATCTGATGTTCTCTCACTCATTTGACTTCCTCCTGGGATTTGAAGGCTGGTCTTTACTGGAGTTCTGCATTAGACTGGCTGTACATGGTGGTTCCATCTGGCATGGGCTTCTCTCAGTTTGGTGGCTGGATTCCATGATTGTTACTGCTGTTAGGTGCTGTCAAATCAGGTTTGACTCATAGTGACCCTATGTACAGCAGAGCACAACACTGTGCCATGCCTGGCACTATGTCAGTGCTTCTCTGCTATTCGTAGAATTTTCAATGGCAGATTGTTTTGGGAGTGGACTACCAGGTCCTTCTGCCAAGCCTACAGTATCTGCTATTCCCAGGTGGTCTCCCTGCCAGAACTAACCACACTTGACTCTGCTTAGCTTCTGAGATCAGATGGAATTGGATGTCAGAGTGGTATGGCTGAAGGCTAGGGTTCATGAGGGGCTGTCCAGAGAGCTAGAGCCTCAAAGTCACAAAGCAGGAGTTACTTGACTTTTCCCACGAAGGCTCAGGGGTCACATAGTACCACTTCTGCTGTACTATATTAGTTGAAGGAGCCTCAGGCCCAGTCAGATTCAAGATGACAGATTCAAGATGTTCTAATTCTTTACTACCTGACACCCACATGGCCTAAAAATAAGGACAATTTCTCTAGTCAGATATGCCTTCTTGCTCTAGTGTGCTCAGTAGTTTCAGTTGTGATTCTGACTTTTGTTGGTCTTCCTGATGACTCTTTTGCAAGAGGGCTGCAATTTGTGTGTACTCACTCTGCCTGACTGCCCACTATACTTGGGTATTTTGTCAGTTTGTACAGAATTTTCCTTGTCTTGTGCTATAAACTTGGAAAGCAGACTTTGGCTTCTGTAAAATTTAAACAAGGAAAAGGAAAGGAAAGACGTAAAGGGAAGAGTTAGGGGTTATCACAGAGACAAATGTTGCGTTAGGCTGTAGTTTTATTTTTGGTGGCTAGAAACCACACATTCCTGTTTGTCAGAGAAGATGTAGTGTCACATTGCAGTATTATGAGGCATGCCTCTTCACAGGAATTGCTGGAACCATTGGAAGGCCATTAGTGGTGAGGTAGGTACTATGGTAGGTTGATCTTGGGGGAAGGAGTGAGTCCGTGTAGCATTTTCTCCTTCTATTTGCCTACCTTGGTTTTCTTTGTCCCTTCCTCCATCTCTACCTCCTTTCTTCTTTTTCTAATTCTCTTTCTTACCAGTTCTAAAGTGTTGCACAATAGGGATGTGAAAAATAATGTTATTCATTCTCTCTCTCTCTCTTTAATAAGATAGGATCTTGCTATGTAGCTCATGAACTCACAATCTTCCTGCCTCAGCCTCCTGAGTGTTAGAATTATGGCCATGCACCACAACATCTGACTTTATGTTATTCTCTTAAATATATTTAAATACATTTTAGTATGGAAATGTTCAAACATAGACCAAAATAGGACAGTATAAGGAACCTCTTGTACCCGTCATTCAGCTTCAACAAGTATAACCTCATGAACAATTTTAGTTTGCCTATATTCCCACGTACGGGCTGGGATTTAGCTCAGTGGGTAGAGAGCTGCGCTGCAGTCTCTGAGGTCCTGAGTTCAATTCCCAGCACTGCAAAAATGGGAGAAGGGCCTGGCAATCCACTCCCAAGACAATCCCGAAACAGTCTGCCATTGAAAACCCTATGAAGGTCGCTATGAGTCGGATACCGACTCGATGGCACACAACAACAACAACATATTCCCATGTATTCTTTACCAGATTATGAAACAAATCACAGGCTTTATTTTATCTATATATATTTCAGAGACTATCACTAGAGATTGGAACTCCTAAATATGCAATCACAATGTCATTATCACCCCTCTCACACAACAAAACCCCCAAACAACCTAACATTTTAGTATCATCAAACAAATCTCACCAGCTGCTATGGTTTGGAGGTTGTTTGTCCTCAGGAATATAGTAGCTTCAGTGAGACGATGTTGGCAAGTAAGACCTTGGAGAGGTGAGGGTTAGTGGGAGTTTCTTAAGTCATTGAACCCAGGGCCTCACGCTTGCATGCTTTTCAAGTGCTGTATCACTCAGCTGCACCCCCAGCACAGGTTTTTAGTTTTTGAGACAGGGTCTTGCTAAATTATACAGACTGCCTATGGTCTTGAATTTGTGATCCTCCTGCCTCTGCCTCCTGAATTGCTGGGATTTCAGGTGTGCGCCACCACGCCTGGCCGCAAACAATGTTTATCTCCATTTAGATTGTAGTTGCTGATTCTTAAAGAATGAATTTTTATTTTCTTGACATCATTTTTCTCATAAAAATGCATGATAAAAATCTTATTTCTTTCATTTTGCATTTGAATTTGTCAGCACTGTTTTAAAAAATGGAGGTTTTCTCCTCCTCCTCCTCCTCCTCCTCCTCCTCCTCCTCCTCCTCTTCTTCTTCTTCTTCTTCTTCTTCTTCTTCTTCTTCTTCTTCTTCTTCTTCTTCAGCATTAGAAAGCTTCCCCAGTTTTTGCAAAGCTTTCCTATGGGTAGACTAAAGGCTAAGCTACTGTAACAAAGGAATCATGATGTGAAATTTCTAAAATAAGATAATTTATTTCTCTCTTACAAAGTAGGTTAGCTGGTCTAGGCTAGTGTGGCAGCTCCAATTCTATGATGTCCTTCAAGGATCAGGTTCCATCTTGTTCCTTCCCTACCCTTTAGGGTGCTACCTCACATGCATAAAGGGAAGTTGAGTAGTCATGTGCATTTCCAGCAAGTAGGAAGGTGGAAAATACTCTGTCTCCAAAGAAAATAGCTGCTCTTTAAGTTGAAGATGGCTCAGAAGCAGCTCATATCATTTCTGCGAATGTTGTGATCTTAACTTAGCCACATGGTCACATCTAACTGCAAAGCAATCTGGAATGTAGAGTCTTCAGGAAGAAAGAGAAATTGAATTTGGGTTTGTTTGGGTGTTGTGATTGTGGAAAGAGTAAAGAGCTGCCTGCCACAGTGCATCTTAATATTTTAACTGTAAATCCTTTTGTGTTCTGTTTTGATATCCTTTGTGTTCTTTCCCCTCCCTCCCTCCCTCCCTTCCTTCTCCTCTCCCTCTCCCTCTCCCTCTCCTTTCCTTTCTCTCTCTCTCTCTTTCTTTCCTTCTTTCTGCTAACCACAAGATCATCGTTTTCCAGTGTTACTTTCCTCTCTGAGTACTAAAGTGTTGCCTGCTACTGGAATAGCTCTGGTTCATGGACCAATGATGTTGGAGCAGTTTTCCAACATCACTCTGATAGATCTGAAAACTCTCATCTTTGAAGATTTGATATTTCATTTACAATTATGTCATTGACTGTTGTGTGTCTCATTTAATGAGATATGATGACAGCAAAGAAACAAAATTTAGTACATTGGAAAGAATATTTGATTTGTCTGCATCTTAATGTATTTTGGACATGGTGTCAGGAGGGATTAATCCCTGGAGAAGGATATCATGTTTGGGAGAGTGGTAGGTCTATGAAAAAAAAGGAAGACTCTCAACTTGATGGATTGACCCAGTGGCTGCAACAATGGGCTTAAATATAAAAAAGATTGTATGTATGGCACAGTGTCAGGAAGTGTTTTGTTCTGTTGTACCTAGGGCTACTATGAGTTGGACCTAACTCGATGGCACCTAACAATAACATCTGATTTGTGGCCTAACTAGTCAGCTCATTTAAAAAATTTTTATCTATCATCTATCTATCTATCTATCTATCTATCTATCTATCTATCTATCTATCTACCTATTTATTTATTTAGACTGGGTTTTGCAATGCAGTTCAGGCTGGCCTTGAACTCACTTTAAACCCAGTTTGGACTTAAACTTGAAATCTTTCTTTCTCAGCTTCCTGAGTCCTTGGATTACAGGTGTGTACTACCATGCTTTGCTAAATGGTCAATTGATTAATGAATATTTTTATGTTTTCATAACTTTTGTTTTCCTCTAGAACCAATGAATCCCATGTACAATGAATATTTGTTAGATTCCTGGAGGTATTGCACAGTTTCTTTTCTAAAACTTAAAGAAGTTTTATCCATTGCTTTTTTTGTGTGTGTGGTACTTGGGGGTTGAAGCTAGGCCCTCATACATACTTTGTAAGTGCTCTACCACTGGGCTGCACTCACAGCCTATTTTAAAATTTTTGATCTTGAGACAGGGTCTTGCTAAATTACACAGGCTGCCTCTGGCCTTGAACCTGTGATCTTCCTGCCTCCGCCGTCCTAGTTGCTGGGATTATAGGTGTGGGCCACCATGCCTGGCTTCTTTCTCTATCCATTGCTCTTTTTATCTTTTTTTTCTTCCATACTAGAGAGGAGACCCCGCCACCAATCATAACTAAAGACCCCAGGAAATACCTACAGTGTGAGACACAAACCTGTCTTAAAGGAGCTCATGTTAAATCAGTGCCAACATCTGTATTATATGGCCCATAGGAATAACTATTGCTAAGCAGCACCTCCCAGTACATTTCTAGGTTCACCTGCCCTGGCCCAGTGCCATAATCATCCACCAGATGATATGGTCTAGGGTAGGGGCACATTATCAGGAGAGATGAGATAAGTCAGCTGGCCTCTCCAACTTTTGCCTTGTGTTCCCAGGGGCCTTCTCTTAGCTTCTGTTTAGATGCTGTTGGAACTGAATGATAAGGTTTTGGTGGGTATCTTGGTGCTTGGATTCCTTGCCATGTCAACCTTCCATAGGTGAGCAGATGAATACACAAATCTTTGTAGCTTGCTACATAGTCTCTGGCTGAAAGGAGAAATATTTAGACTTCTGGAAAACATAGGTGATCAGTGGCTGCCTTTCATTAATAGATTAGGAAGAAAGAGGGCTGCTGTGTTATTTTGAGCGCTAAAGTGTTGTTTAATCCAGTTCATAAAGTAAATGGGAAACCTAAAAGTAAACCCTTATTTGGACTGAGGTCACTATAGCAATTTTTTTCTTCTTGTATTTCTGTTACATGCTCCTCTCTTACAAAATAGAATTAGGGCTTTAGCTGAGGGTATCCTTCCTGAAGGAAGTAGGTAAGATTTGTTTTTATATAATAGCCACCTATTTTAGGTAACTTTTAAGTTGAAATAAAACTTACTGTTGACAGGCTCGCAGTATTTGATTTCTCAGGTAAACTGTCTGATGGATATTTGTACTAGATTTCTTAAAATTGCAAACAAATAGTAACTTCTAAGACTGTGATGAAGTATTTAATAAGACATGTTCTACTACAGAAATTCTCAAATAGTAAGCTTTAATAAAACTTTACTAATCCTAGGACACCACCAAGTATTAATCTAGTATCATTTAAGAAGTATAAATATAATAATTTTAATTTATTTTTCTATATAAGGAATACTTCTCTAGGGATATTCCCTGATTCTCTGTGGCCTGCTTAACCTTGTGGATTTTGTTGATCTGATCAAGAGGTCATTGGGTTGACCTTTCACAATAATGATGTGTGCTTTTAGGGAAATCTACCTTTAGCCTCCTCCCATGTTTTGATCTAAACTCCATAATATTTGGCAGATAGGTATTTCATATTTTGTGGTTTAGGGTTTTTGAAGGCTATCTTGTTGATTCATTGGATAGGATTATTTTCCTCTGGTTTTAAGTTTTATTACTTTAATAGAGTTTGTTGTTAGGTGCCGTTGAGTCGTGTCTGACTCATAGCAACCCTTGTAAGGTTTTCAGTGGCTGATTTTTTCGGGATTGCCTTTGGGAGTGGATTGCCACATCCGTCTCCCATTAATAGAGTTTATTGTTGTTGTTGTTAGGTGCTGTCGAGTCGGTATCCAACTCATAGCGACCCTCTGTACAACAGGGGAAACACTATTGTCAGTGCTTCTCTGCTGTTCATAGAGTTTTCAATGGCAGATTGATTTTTGGGAGGGGGTTGCCAGATCCTTCTCCCAAGCCTACAGCTTCTGGTGTTCCCAGGCGGTCTCCCATCCAGGTACTAACCAGGCCCGACCCTGCTTAGCTTCTGAGATCTGACAGGATCGGATGCCACAGGGCTACAGCTGCAGGCCTTAACAGAATTTAGGAGAGGAAAGTTGAGCACATATACCTGTATATGCTTTCCTCTAGTAATTTTCTGATTATCAGAGGCAATCGTTCTTATTTTTTTCAAATGTTGTAGTACTGTTGAATCTTATGGAGGCCATTGTTTTGGACTGAAGTTCTACACTAGGTTCCAATAGACCAGACCAAACCAAACCAAATTGGATTCACTTACACTAATGCCACATAATCAAACTGAAACTTTAAGGAAGAGGTTGATCCCTAAGCAGGCCAATTTATCCTGAAAGCAGGAGATTCTAGTCTACCTGATTCAGTATAATAAGAAAGTCCCTTCTGCTTTAAGTCTTACAAAAATAAACAAATAAGCAAATAAGTAAATAAGATAAAAAAAAAAATCTCAAGGATATCAGCCAATCCAACAAACCTACTACCTTGTTTTAGTAGAATACATCCTCAGTTAGCTTTTTGAGAAAAATGAACAGGAAGTAAAAATTGTAAGGCCTTGCATATATGAAAAATGTATTTATTATCTTGTCTACTGATACTTTGGATGGATATGAGGATATGAGGATACTTTGGAGGATATAAGTTAGAAATAAAATTCATTCTGAATTTTTCTCCATTTTTTCAGTGGCTCTTTGTTTATGCCAAGCTAGAGACCCTCTGTCTTTTAGCTTCCAGATTTGTTCTTAATGATTACCATTAGGCTTGTTGAATCTTCTTACCCTCATAGTTTTGAAATTTGACAAGATGTTCCTTAACTTGTTGTTGTTAGGTGCTGTTGAGTCGGTATCCGACTCATAGCGACCCTCTGTACAACAGGGGAAACACTATTGTCAGTGCTTCTCTGCTGTTCATTGGGTTTTCAATGGCAGATTGATTTTTGGGAGGGGTTTGCCAGGTCCTTCTCCCAAGCCTACAGTTTCTGGTGTTCCCAGGTGGTCTCCCATCCAGGTACTAACCAGGCCGGACCCTGCTTAGCTTCCGAGATCTGACGGGATCGGATGCCACAGAGCTATGGCTGCAGGCGTTCCTTAACTTGGTTGTGTGTCAATCTGGGAATAGCCTTTAGCTTGGGGGAATTTTTGTAACTTTTTTCTTTGATTGTTTTTTCACTTTATTTTCTTCCTCTGGAACTCCTTTCTTTCAGATGATGACCTTTCTTCACAGGTCCTCTAATTTCATTAGGTTTTCTTTCCAATTCTTGATTTTTTTTTTTTTTTTAATTTCTTGGGAGATTTCCCATCTCTGTAGTCTAAATCTTCTTCTGAGGTTTTTTTTTTTTTTTTTTTTTCATTTCTATTATCTTTTTAAATTTCCACTAGCTTCTCTTTTTTGGTCCTCTGTTCCTTATTTTGGCTATGGCCTGGCCTTGTGTCATGCATTTCTGATGTTAGAGTCTTTCCTGAATTTCTGGTGATGCTAGCCTTTCTCTCACATCAAAATGTGAGGCTCTATAAAGTCAATAGCAGTTTTGTCCATGGGAGTGGGCCTTGTTGACTGTGGGCCTAACTACAGGGTGTTTGGGCTGTGTCATTTCTGGTGGGGACACTTCTGTGTCTCTATCTTCAATAGAGTTCATTGGGGCTGGTCCCTATCCAGGGTTCTGCAGTCACATGGGAGAAGAGAGCTGAGTGGTTACAACATTCAGTTATGTACACTTGGATACTTTCACTTAAGCTCCCATTTACAGTATGATACTCCCTGTCTCAGTTTTTTTTTTTTTTCCAAAGTTAGAATACAATACGGGTTCCATTTCGGCATTTCCATACAATTATATCATGTACTTTGGTTTTATTCACTCCCTTGTTACCACTTCCATGTTGTTCTACCCTCTCACTATTCTCCTCTTTATAAATATATCCCCTAGACTTTCTAATCTTGCATACATATATGTTTTTCCTTTTAAAAATAAATCTAGCTTCTGCATATGGAGAGAACCCGCAGTATTGGTCTTTCTGAGTCTGGCTTATTTCACTTAAAATGATAATCTCTATTTCCATCCATTTTCCTGCAAATGACATAATTCTATTCTTTATGGGTGAATAAAATTCCATTGTGTATATATGCCTCATTTTTAAAAAATCCATTCATCTTTTGATGGGCATCTGGGCTGATTCTGTATCTTGGCTATTGTGTCCAGTGCTGCAATGAACATAGAAGTTCAGATCTCTCTATGGTATCGTAACTTTGAGTATATACTAGCAGTAGTACAGCTGGATCATATGGTAGTTCTACTTTTAGTTTTCTGTGGAACTTCCATATTGATTTCCATAATCACCACTATTTACAGTCCTGCAAGCAGTGTAATAGGGCTCCTTTTCCTCCGCATCTTCACCAGCATTTGTTATTTATTTTGTTGCTGGTACCCATTCTTGTTGGGGTAAATAGTATCTCAGTGTAGTTTTGATTTGCATTTCCTTGAAAGTTAAGGATGTTGAAATTCTCTTTTTGAGAACTGTCTGTTCAATTTCTACTTATTGATTGAATTTTGGGAGTATTTAGTTTTTTGAGTTCTTTATATATTCTAGGTATTAATCTCCTTTCAGATGAATAGTGGCAGAGATTTTCTCTTATTCCATGGGCTCTTTGTCTGTTGATTATTTGCTGTGCAAAAGCTTTTTTTTTTTTTTTTTTTTTGGTACTGGGGTTGAACCCAGGGCCTCGCGCCTGCCCGCTTTGCAAGTGCTGGACAACTGAGCTGCGCCCCCAGCCCATTTTTTTTTTACTTTTTTTTTTGTTTTGAGACAGGGTCTGGCTAAATTACTCAGACTGCCTCTGGTCTTGAACTTGCGATCCTCCCGTCTCTGTCTCCTGAGACACTGGGATTATAGGTGTGCGCCACCATGCTGGCTGCAAAAGCTTTTTAATTTAATGCAACTCCATTTGTCAATTCTTGCTATTATTTCCTGGGCTACTGAGTCCTTCAAAGAAAGTTATTGCCTATGCCTGTATCTGGAAGTGTCTTTTCTATGTTTTCCTCTAGAAGTTTCAAGGTTTCCAGTTTTACATTAAAGTCTTTGATCCTGCATGAATTGATTTTTATAAAGCTTGGGAGGTTAAGATTTAGTTTCATTCTCCTACATGTGAATATCCAGTTTTTCCAGACCCTCCCCCTTTTTTTAACAGTACTAGGGGTTGAACTCAGGGTCTCACACTTGCATGCTTTGCAAGTGCTGGACCACTGAGCTGCACCCCCAGCCCATTTTTTTACTTTTTGAGACAGGGTCTCACTAAATTACGCAGACTGCCTCTGGTCTCAAACTTGTGATCCTCCTACCTCCGCCTCCCAAACCACTGGGATTACAGCGTGTGGCTCCAGAACCTTTTCTTGAAAAGGCTGTCTTTTCTCCAATGTATGTTTTTGGGACCTTCGTCAAAAATCAAGTGGCTATAGCTGCATGGGGGTTTATTTCTGTGTTCTGTGTTTTATTCCATTGGTCTTCATGTATGTTTTTGTACCAGTACCAAGCTGTCTTCATTACTGTGACTCTGTAGTATAATTTGATGTCAAATGTTATGATACATCCTGCATTGCAATTTCTACACAGGATTGCTGTGGCTATTTGGGATCTTTTCTGATTCCGTATAAACTTT
>VMDO01000755.1:137146-258878 GCA_007922755.1 Pedetes capensis
AAAAAAAAAAAAAAAAAAAAAAGAACGTTATTGGAATTTTGATAGAGATTGCCTTGCATCTCTATAATATGTTGTTGTTGTTAGGTGCCGTCAAGTCGGCATCTGACTCAAAGCAACCCTCATAAGGCTTTCAATGGCTGACTGTTTTGGGATTGCCTTGGGAGTGGATTGCCAGGTCCTTCTCCCATTTTTTGCGGTGCTGGGAATTGAACTTGGGACCTCAAAGACTGCAGCGCAGTGCTCTACCAACTGAGCTAAATCCCAGTTTTTGGTAGTATAGTCATTTTAATAATATTAATTCTGCTGACCCATGAGCAAGGGAGATCTTTCCATCTTCTAGTGTCTTCTTCAATTTCTGTCTTCAGTGTCTTGAAGCTTTCATTGTACAGGTGTTTCACTTCCTTGGTTAGATTTGTTCCTAGATATTTTATATTTTAGGCTATTGTGAATGATGTTTTAATTTCTTTCTCAGCATGTTTGTTACTGATGTATAGAAATACTGCCTCATTGTTTAGTCTCTTCCAGGATAGAGACTCTGTTTTAGTTTTCAGAAAATAAACTTCTAGTTTTCTCCACCCACCTGACACAGAGGAGGGGATCTTGTCTGCTTTCTTAAACAGACCTGCAAATAGTTCTTTTGCAAGTTCTTCTTTACCGCTACTTGTAGAGATACTGAGTTGTATTGATTCTTGAGGTACTTGGAGGTTTCGAAGCATAAATTGGATTGCTTCCAGGCTTTCAGTCCCCTTTTTCTAGACCTACCACATATTTATTTGCTTTCCAGTTTCCAAAATTTTGTTTTTGTCTCTTCTCTTTTTTTCTGTTTCTTTAAGAGTTAATTCCTTAACAACAACAACAACAACAACAACAACAGCATCAATAGCCATAACAACAAAACCAAAATAATTGCTTTTAGAGGAATTTCAGGAAGAAGCCAAGGCTAATGTGTGCATTCAATCCTCTATCTTTACGTAGAAATCTCCATGAGGAGAATTGTCCTTCATTTCTATCTCTATGAACTTGAATAGTTTTCATTGGCCAAAGTTTCCCATTGACTAATGAATTATAACAATAGCAGTGAACTACAATTGTATAATATGGAATGGTGGAGACAGCCCTTTACTTGGAAGCAGGAGACATTTTTTTTTCCCTGTAACTCAGATGTATAGATGTGTAACTTTGGGCAAGATGCTTAACTTTTCTGAATCTTAGCTTCTTAATTTGTGAAGTAAGGCAAGTAGCTTAGGTGATGGCAGGATTCCTTTAATCTCAAATGGTATGATTCTGTTTAAGACTGTTAATCTATCATATAAATCAGTAAGGTGATTCTTCTCTCACCTTAAAGCATTCCACATGAAATATTTTTTCCTGTCCATGATATGGAGACCTTTCACTTCTGGAACTGCAGGTAAGCCACACCTCCTGGGCCTCCCAAAGTCAGCTTTCCATTTGGTAACTATGTTGTTGCTCATTGGTTTGGGAACTACATATTTCCATATGGTCTGTTTTCTAGAACATACCTTGCTTTTCCCTGGTGGTCTTTCTTGTAAGTAGTCATTTTTACTCTGCATTGAAAATGCACAGAGATGGCAGGATAATTTCTAAAGTAGTGGTATTTGCATACCAACTATTTCTTAGGAAAACAAAATAAGACTACCAAAATCTTAATGTGGAACAAAAGGACCTACTTAGATGCAAAAGGAAGAAGAGTTTTTCTGTGACTATTCAGTTAAGATGGCTCATGGGTTAATGGGTCTGGGATCTAGCTGCTTATTGAAAGGCTGCTATAAATATCAAGAATGGTAAAACAACAACAACAAAAACAAACAAACAAACAAAAAAACCCCTGTCTCTTCCTTTAAGATAGTGGCTCTCAGTTCTGCCTGCACAAAAAACCATGACATCCAGGATCACTCGTGACTAAATGAAGGAAGGAAAAAAAAAAAGATGGGGGGACTGCAGCTTGGACACCTGTTTTTTTTTTTTTTTTTTTTTTTTTTTTTTTTTTTTTTTTTTTTTTTTTTTTTTTTTTTTTTTTTTTTTTTTTTTTTTTTTTTTTATTTCTTTAGGTGATTCTAATGTACACTGCAGGTTGAGAACCATTTCTTTAGTTGTTTAACAGCTAGATGAGAAGTTTAAATGTATACATTAATTACTATAGACATAGAAGAATATGATTAACTCTATGATGAATGATAGAGATTATGGGGATAGGAATTGGTTGATGTTAGGTACCATCAAGTAGGATTGGCCTTATATAAAACAAAGTAGAACACGTCTCAACACTGTGCCATCTCCGGCAGCACTCTTGTCAGTGCTTCTCTGTTATTTGTAGGGTTTTCAATGGCCAATTGTTTCAGGAGTGGGCTGTCAAGTCCTTCTCCTGTTTTATGCAGTGCTGGGTATTGAACCCAGGGCCTCAGGATTGGAAGATTTTTAATTAGTACAAATCATCAGGAAGGACTACGTCAAGGAGGTAAGTTTGGAGTTGGCATAGTTTTCCCAGGTGAAAAGAGAGGAAGGGGAAGAGTCACCAAGGCCAGGAAGTGAATGCTATGAGGGGAATTCCTGGGCATTCAATAGCCATTTTTTTTGTTGTTGTTGTTTAAAACAAGGTTTTGCTATGTAGCCCAGGCTGACCTAGAACTTTCTAGCCTCCTGCCTCAGCCTCCTGAGTGATGGGATTGTAGATGTATGCTGTCATACCCAGTTTTCCATGGACTACGTTGACTGACATGTGAATTGTTTGGGGAAGAGTGGAAGTAAAGATTGGATGTCATGTTACAGTGAGGATGGGAACATCTCCTGGGTGAGACTAAGTTTTGGCTTTATCCTGCAGGTGTTGGGGAGACACTGAGGATTTCTGATGAGCAAAATGGCACAATGAACCTGTGAAGACTGATTGAACAAGGGAAAGGGGTATGTAGTTTGAATAAAGTGAGACCCGGGGAAAGGATGACCAGTATCATGATCTGGATGTGAGGTCAAAATGCACTGAACTAAGAAAATAGCAGTGGAGTTAAAAATAACAGTAATAAATATTTGTGTAGCATTCTTGTAATAAATTCTTTCTTACATCTCATTTAAACCTCACACTAGCCTGGAGGTACTCTCCTCCATACTTTATATGTGAAAGAACTGATGTTCAGAGGTTAAGCTGTTGTGAAGTAACCTTACAAAAAACAGAGGAGCCTGATTGAATTTTGGCCACTCACTAATACAGAGTTAGTTACAAGGGTGCATTGGAAGAGTGGAATTCTCAGTAGCTAACTCAGTGTCCCATTGCTGGCTGTGCTACCAAGTAGCCACTTAATGTTTTTCCTGTGATTCTTTTTGACTCTATGGTGTCATATGCAAATACTTCCTGAAATGCTGTGGTAGAGGCAAGGAAAGGAAAGCCTGCTGTTAATTCAACCTGTTTCAAAGAAGACAGGTTGAATTAACAGGTCTTCTCTGAGTATCTTTGGATTTTCAGGTAGCTAAATTTCATTGAATTTTATTTTATTTTATTATTTATTTTTTGTGGTACTTAGGTGTTGAATCCAAGGCCTCACACATGCTTTTGCAAGTGTCCCTACCACAGGGCTACACCCCTAGCCCATTTTTTTTTTTTAATCTTGAATCAGGGTCTTGCTAAATTATACAGGCTATCTCTGTCCTTGAATTCACAATTGTCCTGCCTCAGACTCCAGAGTCCTTGGGATTATAAGTGTGAGCCACTGTGCCCAATTTTGTTAAATTTTAAAAGGCCTAGTGTAGGTATGGACAGTCTGGAGATACGAGCTCCAAAGATGGGGCTGAGGACCTTCTTATCCAGAAGAGTTGCCCTGGCTAGGGTTAGCTATGACTAGGTGAGTTTCCTTTTTCTTGTGGTTTAGACAGGAGCTATATATGGAACATGGTGGTATAGACACCAGAGACCACATCCCTGTGGCTTTGGTGACTAGGGTGTTGGGTCAAGATCACATCCTGTCAGAGCTGGATTATGAGTTGTATCACTGCAATGGTAATTCATCTTTTGTTCAAGAGTCTTTTGTGTTTATGTGGCCATCTGTTTTATGTATGAAGATCTTCAGGCAATTCAAATGCTAGCCTAAACCAGCTACTCAGGTGATGAAATATGCTTTGCCATCTGAGATAGTCATTCCCTGTAATTAAATAGAAGAGTGTGCCAGAGAGTTCATGGATACTGGGGAGAGACAAAGGCACCAATCACCATCATGGGAAACTTTGATTAGGTTTTCTTAGGAAATGACAGGGCAGGAGAAAAGGATGACATTTTTTTGTCCTGGACATTCTCAAACTGGGCACAGATGATAACGTTTATAGGTTTGTGGTGGGGTGAGAGGAAAACCTATGTTGGTATTTTGAAATAGTAACATCTTTGGATGATAAAAATGTCAGATTTGCACTGTTCATTTTCTTACTTTAGAATTTTGGGATCGTCAATGGCAGAAAAAGGAGTGACCAGAAGACCGAGATGAATTTTAACACTATTCTAGAAGAGATTCTTATTAAAAGGTCACAGCAGAAAAAGAAAACCTCACCCTTAAACTACAAAGAGAGACTTTTTGTCCTTACAAACTCTATGTTAACCTACTATGAAGGTCGAGCAGAGGTAGGAGATAGTCACAATTTACTTTACTGCTTTCCTTGATACTATTTTATTACACCTCTTCACTCTCCAATCTTATGGAATAAGCATTGAGGTAATGAAGTCGGGGTTATGATTTGTTGTCATTTGGACTTTGGAAAGGTGAAGTTTAGCATGTGACAGAAATCATTCACAAGTCTGTTAATTATAGGTTTAGTATATATGAGTATCCATTTTATATCAGCCTACTGAACTAATCTGTCAGAGAAAATGAATTCCTTTTTCTAGATCGTTATGGAATTCAGTAAGTATCTTGTGTACATGGCTCTTTTCCATAAACTACAATATTATGTGGGGCTAGGGTTTAGCTGAATTGGTAAAGTGATGCTGTGCACTCTCTGAGGACTGGAGTTTGATCCCCAGCACTGCAAAAGTGGGAGAAGGACATGGCAATCCATTCCCAAAGCAATCTTGAAAACAACTAGTCATTTAAAACCCTACAAAGGTTTTCATACCTAATAGCAATACCTAATAGCAACAATACCTAATAGCAACAACAATGACCACATTATATGTCAAGGTCTTCTTGTTGCTTTATATGAATTCTTCATTATTGAGTGGAAGTTACTTAAAACTGGTTACTGATTTGGTGGACCCAACACATTATTGTAGTTGACCTAAAGTAGAAATGTTCAGCTCTTTTGGTGATAAGCAGTTCCTGCAATGCTCCTTTGATAAGAGTAGGGAAAGTGGCTCACCGAAAACCTGCTCAGTGAACACCCACTACTGGGAGAATTGTGGTCAGCCAACTCCTGGCTTTTCAATTGCTTAACTTCTGCTTCCACCACTACATGAGCTGCATGAATGTATAGTCATCTCTGGCCCACCTTTTTGCTCCTAACACTTTGGATGTGGCATTTTCTAATACTGCCACAGACTTCTTTGCTAGGAATAGTCTTGGGTTCTAGGGAATTGCCTGGGGACAAGGTTTCCCTTGATTGGCCACATGCTATTATCTACTTGGTTATAGTGGATATATAGCAATCTTGATATTTGGTTTTGTTGTTGTTGTTGTTAGGTATCATACGTTCACTGATAGCGACCCTTATAGGGATTTCAATGGCTGATTGTTTCAGGATTGCCTCAGGAGTGGATTGCCATGTCTTTCTCCCATTTTTGCAGTGCTGGGAATCCAACCCAGGACCTCAGAGACTGCAGAGTGGTGCTCTACCAACTGAGCTAAATCCCAGCCTGATATTTAGTTTTAACTCTGCTTTTTTCCTAGAATGCATTACTCAGAAGGTGATTTACTCACTTTCGTCTGTGTTTTTGTTTCACTTCCACTGGCTTCTGTGTGCTCTGGGCCCCCCAATTCAGATAGAATTGCATTGCTTCTCAAGGACAGTCCTCAACTCTGTTGAGTCCTGCAGTGGCTTATCATTGTGAACTGTGGAATTCTTCAGGTTCATGCAATTTAGGACTACGGTTCCTTATCCCTAAATCCCCCAAATGCTGAAATTCAAAACATCTAACTCTTTTAGTTGTAAAACTAGAGCTGAGATGAGGTTACTTTTCATCTTCATCCTATTCAGTGTATGCCCAGAAATATTAAGGTGTTTAATTATGTGGGGCTGTCTCAGTCCCTGATAGAATGGTTATACTGTATATGGCAATGGTCCCCAACCTTTTTAGCACCAGGGACCAGTTTTGTGATAGACAATTTTTCCATGGATTGGGGAGGCATAGTTTCAAGTTAGGAGCTGATGGGGAGCGGCTGTAAGTACTCAGGAATCTTGCTGACTTGCCCGCCCCTCACCTCTTGCTGTGTGGCCCAGTTCCTAACAGGCACAGCTCCTACCTTGGGCTGTGACCTGGGAGATTGGGGAGCCCTGATATATGGTATATTTGCTACATTTCTTTTGTTAAATCTGAAAAATTCAGAAAGACCAAAAGGTTTCAGATAAGGGTTATTATTAGAAATATGAGTTCTTTTAAAATCTAAAACAGAATTTAAGGGAATCATTAATAAATTTTTGCTGTATGATAATATTTATTATAATTTAAATTTCATATAATGAGTCTAAGAAAAGAAGTACAGCAGTGAAAGTGATAAAGTATGGTACTTTACTAACCAAAAAAGCCTCAGAAACATACATTATCTTCCTAGAAATATGGACTTGCATTATTAAAATACATTGCAATTGTCAACTCACTTTGAAGATGATTAATATATACTCATCCCTTGAGGGGAGTTGGTTCTAATTTTCCCTCCCTCCTCCCACAGATGCTTAAATTTGTTACATGAAATGGTGGTGGTGTGTTGGCACATAACCTATGCACATTCTCTTGTATATTTTAAATCACCTCTAGATTACTTATAATACCTAATAAAATGTAGATGCTATATAAATAGTGGGCTGGGATTTAGCTCAGTTGGTAGAGTGCTGATCTGCAGTCTCTGAGGTCCCGAGTTTGATTCGCAGCACCGCAAAATGGGAAAAGGACGTGGCAACCCACTCCCAAGGCAATTCGGAAACAGTCAGCCATTGAAAACCTTACGAGGGTCGTTATGAGTCGGACTTGACTCGATGGCACCTAACAACAACATATAAATAGTTGTTATACTGTATTGATTAGGGAAAAATGACATTAAAAAGTCTGTACATGTTCAGTACAGATATATTATTTATTTATTTATTTATTTATTTATTTTTTTAGCGGTACTGGGGGTTGAACCCAGGGCTTCATGCATGCTAGGCAAGTGATCTACAACTGGGCTGCACCCTCAGCCACATTTTTATTTTTTGAGACAGGTCTCTCTAAGTTGGTTGGGCTGCCTCTGGCCTCAGGTTTTCAATTCTTCTGCCTCAGCCTCTTGAGTCACTGAGATTATAGATGTGTATCATGGCACCTGTCTGCAGCCATAGCACCCTAGCATCTTATCCCACCTGATCTCAGAAGCTAAGCAGGACTGGCCTGGCTAGTCCCTAGATAGGAGACTGCCTGAGAATACCAGGTGCTGCAGGCTGGGGAGAAGGACCTGGCAATCCACTCCTGAAACAATCAACCATTGAAGACCCTATGAGTAGCAGAGAATCACTGACATGGTGCCCTGCAAGGCACAGTGTTGGGGAGTGTTTCATTCTACTGTACATGAGGTTGCTAAGAGTCGGATTCGATTTGATGGCACCTAAGAACAGCCACCACAGCACCTGGCCCAGATGCAACATTTTTTCCCCAGATATTTTCCATCCGTGATGGATCAGATCTGTGGATGCAGAACCTACAGATACGGAGGGCTAACTGTGCAAACTTAAAAGTGCCACACTTGGTTTAGTTATTGCAGAACAAAAAAACAGTGGGATTCTCCTTACATCTGATCCTGGCTCACTGTCTGGCCTTGCAGCAGCCTCAGTCACTGTGAGAATAGGAAAGACAGAATGAGCCGGGCACAGTGCCACATGCCTGTAATCCCAGAGGCTCGGGAGGTAGAGGCAGGAGGATCGCAAGTTCGAGACCAGAGGCAGTCTGCGTAACA
The DNA here is from genome assembly GCA_007922755.1 of Pedetes capensis. Taxonomy (NCBI): domain Eukaryota; kingdom Metazoa; phylum Chordata; class Mammalia; order Rodentia; family Pedetidae; genus Pedetes; species Pedetes capensis. The sequence goes on from VMDO01000755.1 coordinate 145,279, forward strand.
TAGCGAGACCCTGTCTCAAAAAGTAAAAAATGGGCTGGGGGCACAGCTCAGTGATCCAGCACTTGCAGAGCATGCAGGTGCGAGGCCCTGAATTCAACCCCCGGTACTGCAAAAAAAAAAAAAAAAAAAAAGAAAAGAAAGAAAGAAAGAAAGAAAGAAAGAAAGAGTGAGATGGTTGTCCAGCAGGTAAAAATCCTGCTTCTAACAGTTGCTCACATTCCATCTCCTTTGTGGCTGTTGCTGTCTGGCCCAGGGATTCCAGTCCTATTAGCTTAATTCCTGCACCAACTCCCAGTCTTCTAATGAGCTGGGCATTTTGATCTTTCCTTCATTCTTCTTTTGTGGCCTGACATTCATTAGTGATCATATTGCTTGACATGGTCACAGATTTATTTGCCTCTCACAGTTAAAAAGAAATGGTTGCAGGGGCTAGGGGTGGAGCTCAGGTAGAGTGTGTGCCTAGCATGCATAAGCCTGTGGTTTTGAACCCCAGTACCTAAATAAATAAAAATACTTGCCAATATTGAAGCATTAGGAAATTTAAGAGAAGAGTCAGAATTCTTGATGTAACAATGGTTCTGGCAATACTGGGCTGAATTTCTGCATGGCAGCTCTCAGCCTGTCTTCTAGACGAGCCTGGTACCACCTCAGTGCTGTATTTCTTCCCTGTGTAGATGAGTGTGCTCATCCCTGTTGGAAATGGATGAACCTTCTGCTTTCCGTCTCCTTAGTCTTAGAAGCTGTGATTCAAAAAAATGCTGTGATGTGGGTAGCTCATGAGAATCAACAAGTATATTGAAAATAATATTTTGAGCCTGGCATGGTGGCACATGCCTATAATCCCAGCGATTTGCGAGGTGGAGGCAGGAGGACCACAAGTTTGAGGCCAGAGGCAGCCTGCATAACTTAGCAAGACTCTGACTCAAAATAAAAAATTAAAAACGGGACTGGGAGTGCAGCTCAGTGGTAGAGCACTTGCAAAGTATGTGGGAGGCCCCAGGTTCAATACCCAAGTACCATACATACAAAAAAAATTTTTTTTTAAAAAATAAAAATGTAAGACTCTAGAAGTAGGTTACTAAAACCATGGAGGCCATTTGGGATTAAAATAAATTGCACTAGAGATACTTAAATTATTCATAGTTTTCCTGTTTTGAAAAGAAAAACGGTGAGGAAGCTGCCCATCCATCTAATAGCCATGGGTCTTACTTCCTGCATGGCAATCAAATGCTTACTAATACTTTGTTAAAACTCTTTGTTAGTCATAATGGCAAATAGGCATCTATTCTGTCCTCATTCTCTGGCCCGAAGCTCCTTCAACATGGTGACAAATAAGCTTTTATTGAAATTCTTCTTGTTAAGTACAACTTGGGCTGGGATTTAGCTCAGTTGGCAGAGCACTGCGCTGCAGTCTCTGAGGTCCCGAGTTCAATTCCCAGCACCGCAAAAATGGGAGAAGGACCTGGCAATCCACTCCCAAGGCAATCCCAAAACAGTCAGCCACTGAAAACCCTGTGAGGGTCGCTATGAGTTGGATACCGACTCGATGGCACTTAACAACAACAACAACAAGTACAACTTATTGTGCTTTTCACAGTGTACTGAGAAAGTCTGTTTTAGGTAGATCATGAAAGTCTATCCAGTGAAGCCATTCCCTAAAAATTGGATTTTGCAAAACCTGGGTTTTAGTTTCTTCATTGGGTCATCCTTCAGTTTGTCTTCCTTTCTCTTCTGGTAGATAATTAGTTCATTTTTCTGCACAGTTTAAAGAACCGAAAACAGATCTTCCTGATAGTTTATGTTGTTTGATGTTATAATAACACAGAACAAAGGATACTGGAGGTTTCCTAAGTGGTGCTGCTTTCTAGACAGTGAACTAAATGGTACATGGATTAGGCCACCTGACATTCCAGGGGAGGCTTTATGTAATATTGAGATGGGAGCTGGGGAAGAACAGGGCTGGAATTTAATCATGAAAACGATCTACTGGATTATGGTAAGGCAAAAAGGAGAGAGTTCTGTATGTTGAGATGTTGAATAAAAGAAATTTCAAGTAGTATGCAACCATTGTTGGCTAAGAAGTCAGGTTTTTTACATTTATTTTTGTTTAATTAAATTAATTAACTAATTAGTTATTAAGCAAAGCTGAGAATTGAACCTGGGGCTTCATGCATGCTAGGCAAATGTTCTATCACAGAGCTACACCCCTAGCCCTAGGGAATTTTATAATTGGACCTTTGCACTCTTAATTTGGTTGGTTTGCTGTCTGTAATACTGCTCCAATATGGATACTGGCAAATGGTTTATAAAACCAAAGGAGGAGTTTGACTAGTTGTGTCGTGTGCAGGGCCCTGGGTTTAACCCCCAAGTACCACACACACAATTCTGCTTCCATGTTTGGTGATTTGCTATGAAGACTCTTGGGACTCAGCATGTAGTCATCTCACTTGTGATTCATTACAGTGGATGATACAAAGTGAAATCAGCAAAGTGAACAGGTGCCTGGGGCCAGGGGCAAGCATCCAAAAGTCTTTCTCCTGGTAGAATGATAAAGGATGTATGTATTCCTCTAGTGTTGAATTGTGACAGTTATACAATATTGTCTGCTGGGAACACTTATTAGAGACTTAGTGCCCAAGGAGTTTGTTGGGGACTGGTCATAAAATTCTAGATTCCAGAAGGGAAGCAGGTGTTCACCATAAACCATACCCTTTGTACAGTTGAGGCACAGTGATTACCAGTATTGGGAATGATGGGGACCTCTCACAGTCCAAGTTGGCAGACACAAGCCAAGGCCCACCCTTGTAAGCAGCTCTTTCTCAGGACAGCAGTCTCAGGCTGCTATGTTAACTCTTTTCTTGGCATTAGTTATAAAAACGATACAAGTTGTTGAGTACTAACTGCATGCCAGCCACAGTGCTAAGTACTTTACATACATCATTTTGTTTGTTTCTACAAACAATTCTGTATTAAGTCTTATTTGACTGTATTTCAAAATGAAGAGTTGAGGCATAGGAGGTTAAACACTTGCACAACATAAATCATATAAAGTAGCCCAACATAGTGACTCATGCCTGTAATCCCAGTGACTCAGGAGGCTGAGGAAGGAGGATTGCAAGTTTGAGGCCAGAGACAGCCTGTGTAACTTAGCAAGACCCTGTCTCTAAAAAAAAAAAGAGAGAGAGAGAGAAAGAGAGAAAGGGAGAGAAGAGAGGAGAGGAGAGGAGAGGAGAGCAGGGGTACCACAGGCTAGTGGTAGAGCTTTGCAAAGTATATGTGAAGCCCTGGGTTCAATTCCCAAGCACTGCCAAAGCAAAAAACAGAAAACAAGAAAACCCTGAAAAATAAACTACACGAGCAGTGGCAAGAAACTGCAGAGCTATTTCTTCAAACCTATCTCTCAAACCACCTTTTGTTACTTCAGCAAAAGTTAGGAGGGAGAGGAAAACAACAACAACAACAAAAACCCTATCATAGCTCTCCATAGTACAGATAAAGTTTTATTTAAAATTTTTTTAGTATATTTTAATTTATACCTTCAGTTATGACTTTTCTTGAATTTTACTTACAGTGGAAAAAAAATTAGCACTACACAGAGTTTTTGCCCTCTGTCTCCTCTAATGGATGATCTAAAATAATATTCTTCAATTCGTATATATAGTTAAAAATGACATATATCTACATATCTTTTTTTACTTGTAACTCCTCTATTTTTAATCACCATTTCAACTCCAATACAAGTGATCTGTTACCAACTCCAGAAAAACTGAACCAATAATATATGAGTATTTATATGTGTAATATCCCTGCAACTATACCACTGTGGTGTCGAATCTTGTCATATTGTGGGAGGTAGTAAGCAGGGTTGGGCCCGGTTAGTACTTGGATGGCAGACTGCCTGGGAATACCAGGTACTGTAGGCTTGGGAGAAGAACCTGGCAACCTACTCCTAACCCTCCCCCACAAACAAAACAAAACCCAAAAAACAAATAAAACCAGCCTTTGAAAAACTCTATGAACAGCAGAGAAGCACTAACAATACTGTTTTGCCTGTTGTAGGTAGGGTCGCTAGGGGTCAGACACAGACTCGACAGTAACAACAACAGCATATGTAATATATACATATGTATATGTGTGTATATATATAGGTATATATACATATATATAAAAGGAAATATATTATGAGGGATTGGCTTACATGATCATGGAAGCTGATCTGCTGTTTGGGAGCTGGAAACCTCAGAAAGCTAATGATGTAATTTAATACCAGTTTGAAGGCCAGATGTAAATCTTAGGGCCTGGGCAGGGGAGGATGAAATTAGATGTCCTAGTACAAGCCATGAGGCAGGAGGAAGAGGGCAAAATTTGTTTCTCTTCCATCTTCTTTTCCATCTTTTGTTCTATTTAGGATTGGGTGGTGACTGCCAACACTGAGGAAGGTGATCTGCATACTGAATCCCCTAAATCAAATGCTACTCTCATCTGGAAACACCCTCACAGATATACTGAGAAATAGTGATTCATTTAGGCACTCTGTGGTCCATTCAAGTTGACACATAAAATTACGCATCACTTGGAATTCTCTTTCCCTCTGCTACAGCCTTATAGCTTCTGACCTGTCCTTTTGGTGGGTTACTGCCTTACCTGATTGATGTCTTGGACCTTCACCATTCATTTACCCTGCTATCAAAGGGATGATTTAGACCTGTAGAGACTTTAGGAGCAAGTTAAAATGCCTTAGCTGGGAATACACGGTACTTGATGCAATGTCCCTTCCTCTGCTATCTCTGTCCCCAACTGTGTCTTCTATCTGCAGTTGCTCTTTCACATTGTGCCTTTGCTAATATTGTTCAGGTGCTTGGAGTGACAGACTCCTCTGCCTACCTCCTAGGATCCAACCATCCACCTATTGGCTATTTTCTCCATTAACAATTTGTTGAGTTGGGCACCATGATGCATATTTGTAATCTCAGTGACTCAGGAGGCTGAGGCAGGGGATTACAGATTTGAGGCCAGAGGTAGCCTATACAATTTAGCAAGACCTTGTCTTAAAAAAAAAAAAAATGGGAGAGGGGCTGGGTTTGCAGCTCAGTGGTAAAGTTCTTGTCTAGCATGGACAAAGCCCTGGGTTTGATCGCCAGCACTAGAAAAACCAAAAAACTGAATTTCTGTCAAACAAGTATCTTTTCTGATGTAGGTCAATCTCTACCATCTCTGAAACTTCCTGCTTCCCTCTCACCAAAGGTCAGATCCGGCCTTACTGCACCCCTCTGTGCCCTGCACACATTTTTATCATGGCATCATAATTACCTAACTTATGTATCTTTGTTAACTGTTGGACTTTGAGCTTCATTGATATTGTGATATAATAAGAAATATATATTTTAGTTTTTGACCTCAGCTACTGAAACACATTCAGGGCAATTAAGATGAGAGGAAATAAGCTGGATGTAGTTGTGCACAGCTATAACCTCAGTGACTTTGGAGGCAAAGGCAAGAAGATCATAGGTTCGAGGCCAGAGGCAGCCTGTGTCTCAAATAAAAAAGTTTTAAAAGATGGGCTGGATGTGCTGCTCAGTGGTCTAGTGCTTGCAAAGTACGCACAAGGCCCTGGGTTCAATCCCCATTACTGGAAAGAGAGAGAGAAAAAGAGAGAGGGGGGAGAGAAGGGGGGAGGGATCTTTTGTTATAACATTTGTCTTTGTCATTGCTTTCTGAGAATTAAAGATGAAAGAAACACCTGTGTTCATGTTAATGTGGTGATTTTTTTGGGAAAGCCCCTGGGAAGTGAGGTTGGTTGTCAGGGGAATAAACTATGTGATTAGAGGATTGCAACTTTCAAGTCCACCTCTTGATGGGGGCACAGAAGGGAGAGGGAGGTACTGAAGGTTAAGTTAAGCATGAATAGCCAATGATTTAACCAATTATGCCTATATAATGAAGCCTCCATAAAAGCCCTAACTGAAGGGGTTCAGAGAACAACTAGAATGGTGAACCTGAGCATACTCACATGGCAGGTGGATGTTATAACCCAGGCTCCATGGAGATAGAAGCTCCTGGGCTTCGGAGCCTTCTAGACCTCCTCCTCTGTGTCTATCTCTTCTTTTGGTTGTTTATTTGTACCCTTTGTAATAAATCAGTAATAGTAAACTTTCTGTAAGGGATCCCAGCAAATTCTTGAACCTGAGGAAGGGGTTCTGGGAAGATCCAGTTTGGAATAAAGTCATGGGTAACCTGGGGATCCACTCCTTTTGCTTGACACTTGGAGTTGCAGTGGACTTGGGTGACTGAGCCCTTCACCTGTGGGATGTGCGTTAGTTCTGGACAGTTAGTGTCAGAATCAAGTTAAACTGTAGGACATCCAGTTGATGTCTGCCAAGTCAGAATGTCAGGGTTCAAATCTGGACTCTTCTACTTGTGAGTAGTCCGCTGTGTGCTGTCATAAGTGTTGAGAGAATTTAGAAGAAGCCTTTGTTTGTTTTTTGTTTAGCTTCTTGAGGGCAGAGGGCAGAGTTTGTAGCTTATCCATCTTTGTGTTTTTGAGGGTTTAGTGCAGAGTGGGTACTTGGTCCATGGAGCATGGCTGGGTAGATTGCAGGAGAGATGGAGAGAATTTTACCCTTAGAAGCACGCAAGACATGTTTAACCTAAGTGTATATTGTGAACCATGACAATCAGATGCTTGAAATTTTGATCTTTTATTTAGGTTAACTGACAGTCAGTTACAAGTATGATAATGTAAGTCTCTTAAACACCCTGGTAATTGCTTGTATTTCTATAGGAACTCTTGGGTCATATTAGGGTTATTTTCTTGACTAGTCCTTGGAACCTGGATTAAGAAATACGAGGATAAGAGCCTACCAAGGTTCTGAGCTGATCTGATGTTTCTCCTTTTTGTTATATCCTTCAACTGGTTGATATCCAAGAGAAATCATAGACTTATGGGGCCTTTCAATTACCTTCCAGAAGATTTGTATCATTAGATCTTGGGGAGTTGTTGTTGTTAGTTGCCATGAAGTTGTGTCTAACTCATAGCGATCCTCACAGAATTTTCAATGGCTGATTGTTTTGGGATTACCTCCGGAATGGGTTGCCATGTTCTTCTCCCATTTTGGGGGTGCTGGGAATCAAACCTGGGACCTCAGAGATTGCAGAGTGGTGGTCTACCAACTGAGCTAAATCCCAGCCCAGGAGTTGAAGTTGCATGGGAAAAATAGTTCTCTTTACTGCAGGGTGATTGGAAACATTTGCATCAGACTTTAGAGGGTACCAGACAGTTCACGAGTTTGTAAAAAGTGGTTTAACTCTAAGTACTGTAATCTCCCTGTACCTCAGGGTTATATTCCAAGACCCTAGTGGATGTGTGAAACCCAGTATATACTGTTTTTCCCCATAGTTATATACCTATGATAAAGTTTAATTCATGAATTACATACAGTAAGACATGAACAATAATACCTAATAGTGAAATAGAACAATTATAAAAATATACTGTAATAAAATTGCTGGCATCACACTCTTGTGTGCAAGGATTATAATTCAGTTAAATGAGGGTTACTCAAACACAAACCTTTTGATACCACAACAGTTATCAGATAACTGGGTTTGCTAGTAATCCACTGGCAGGTTTATAGCATGTATATTTTGGATACACTGGACAAAGGGATGATTCATGTCCCAGGAAGGGTGGACCAAGATGGGCTGAGATTTCATTACACTACTCAAAATGGCACAACATTTAAAATTTATAAATTATTTATTTCTGGAATTTTCCATTTAATATTTTTGGACCATGGCTGGCTGTAGGTAACCAAACCTTGGAAAGAAACACAGTACTAAAGTTAGTTTGGGATGTGATTTTTCTGGCTCTGAGTTTTTTTTTTTTTTTTTTTTTTTTTTTTTTTTTTTTTTTTTTTTTTTTTTTTTTTTTTTTTTTTTTGCAGTACTGGGGGTTGAACCCAGGGCCTTGCGTTTGCATGCTTTGCAAGTGCTGGACCACTGGGCTGTACCCTCAGCCCATTTTTTTACTCTTTGAGACAGGATCTTGCTAAGTTACACAGACTGCCTCTGGTCTCGAACTTGCAATCGGCCTGCCTCTGCCTCCCGAGCTTCTGGGATTACAGGTGTGTGCCACTGCGTCTGGCTTTGACATGGCCCTTTTTACAATTAAGTAGGTCACTGAATATTGTCTAGGAACATGGACATTCTCTTCTATTATCATAGTACAGTGACCAGTATCAAGGCTCTGAGCCAGAGTCCATGGTCAAATTTCACTCATGGTTGCACTAACACCTGTATACGTATTTCTTATCTGCCGTCATTCCCCACCCTCAAGTCCAGGATCTAAGTCATGATCACACATTGCATTTTGTTGTTAAGAAGTGCAGTTTTTAAATGTTCATGGTGAGAGGAAGACTAATTCGTGAAAGAGGTTCCCTGCTTTGTTCCATCCTACAAAATGCCAACTGTGTCATGAGTTCCCAATGATTACATATAAGAACCTGCAAACATGAAATCAAACTTCAGAATCACTATATCCTTTGTGTTCTCTTCTTCTTATTCTCATATTTATCAATAGTGCCTGCTGATTCCCCTCCCACAAAGATATTGCTTTAGCACGGTCCCCTAAGATGAGTAAAAATCACTTATTATTATTTTTCATATTTATCATCTCCTCTCCTAGTTTTAATTTTTTATTCTTTGTATCAATACAGTTGTTAGGCATGGAAGGCTCTTTATGGAGAACACTGTATTATTAGTAAGTGCTAATAAACTGAGAAGGGAATTTAATTGAAGATTAAAACAACTTAAAAGTAGAGACAACAAAAATATTCTAGATCTTGGAAAGCACTAATCTGGTTGTAATAGTTCTGTTTTATTGATCGTTTGTATTATGATGAGAAAGAACAAGTGTAAGAAAAATCTATTTTTGTTCAGAAGTGGTATTGTCTGATTTATTTTATTGCTAAGATTTGGTTTTCAGCAATTTGTAGTGATGTCAACAAGTCAAGTTTCCATCAAAGTTTTATTTAGCTAATTTTCAGAAGACTTAGCTCTCAGCAATTTTTAGTGATAACAAAAGTCAAGTGTGCATCCAAGTTTTATTTAGCTGTTTTTCCACTGAATATATTCAAAGGCTGTGCTGTAGGCACTGAAGGCACTTATGACAAAATCAGTTTCCAGAAATTTTGGGAAATGGTGCTAGCGTTGAAATAACACTCCTCTTTTCCCACTTGCCTATGTGAAGGAAGCTTATCTTAATTAGAAGTCTATGCAACTTCTTGCAAAAAATTTTAAAAATAGTATGTTGGGCATCATGATTTATGCAACCAACGTTTTATATCTGTGTTGTACCATGCATTACTGGGCTGGAGATTCTTAGAAATTTTGGAAGCCACTTCCTTATCATTATCAGTTTCTATTAGGTGTTTGTTGCTGAGAATAGACATGGTGGTGCTTGCCCTAGGAGATACTTTAAAAAGAGATCAATTATATGAATGGAAGAAGCTTTGGAGGCAAACATATAGGACTTTATATCATTTTATTTTCTGAGTGGGGGCGTGGAGGTTGAGGAGGAGTAAACAAAGATTTTTACTTGTTCTTCTAAGAGTTGGAGTGTGAGTAGTGGTAGGCTGTTGTGTGCCATCGAGTCATGTCTGACTCATTGCAACCATCATAGGGTTTTCAATGGCTGATTGTTTCGGGATTGCCTCAAGAGTGGACTGCCACGTCCTTCTCCCATTTTTACGGTGCTGGGAATCAAACTCTGGACCTCGGACACTGAAGAGTGGCGCTCTACCAACTGATCCAGCAGAGAGAGCCAATTCCATGCAGAAGGAACAGCATGTGCAAAGGTCTGGGGTGAGACTGGGCTTGGTGTGTTCACAGAACTGTTCTGTTCCTAAACCTATATAGATTATATAACTGATAACTATCCATATAAAGGAGTAGCTGAGTTATTAGTAATGAAGAAGAATCATACAGTTTTAGAGCTTAAAGAGATTTTGCTGGGATTTAGCTCAGTGGGTAGAGCTCTGCACTGCAGTCTCTGAGGTCCCGGGTTCAATTCCCAGCATAGCAAAAATGGGAGAAGGACCTGGCAATCCACTCTATTACTTAAATTTAGAAACAAAGAGTGTGTTTTAATTTAGTATTTTCTGGCATTAATCTCTCCCACAAAGTAAAATGAGGCTATTCTTATTAACAACCAGAGGATAAACTGTCAGAAGAGATCATGTGGCAGTTTGAGAAAGTGAAGCTGCCTTTTGAGTTGCATCTAAGACTCTTTCAGATATGTGGAAAATTATATGCAGAAGAGAGTTTAGGAACACCTGTGTTACTCAGCAATTAACTCAGTTAATTCTGTCTTAGGAAAACTGACATAATTAAGTACATACACTGTACTTCTAAGATGAATATTAAAGTTTAATGGAAAACGTTACAGTCTTCTTACCAAAGATCGTTGCTTAACTTTTTTATTTTTATCTTAGAAGACTGTCTCTAATATTTGCATATTTCCACATTGACAAATACTGAGAATTGTGCAAAATATGTACAATATAGTTGTGCGTTAAGAGACTTACATGAAATATCTAATGATTTTGAGTAGACTGTGGGAAAGGCATTTCCTCCCATTATTACAGTTATATGAGAACGTTTTCCCCTATTCTATCTTTATTCCAAGTGATCTCATAAGTATAACTGTTTCTTAATTTTATTTGCCACTGTAAAAGTCACACGAATAGGTGTAATTCCTTGTTCCTGAGATAGTGACATGTAATTTTGCTTCTTTTAGAAGATTGCGGATATAATTTCTTGGTTAGAAGAAATTCCATATGGTTTTATTTGTTATGTGGGATTCAGCTCAAAGTTTTAGTTTATCTATCCTTTGTGTAATGCAGAGTTGGTGAGAAGGTACAGGATGCTAGGGATGGAGTCATTAAAAGAAGAGTGACTCTGGCTTTGTTCAGCTCACAGCCTGAGTCAGCTGCAGTTCTGCCTCTGAGTCCCTGATGACTTTCTTCCTCTACCTCACTCTGTGGTTAAGGCAGCCTCTGGGGACTTGGAGTTGTTATTTCTTATCCTTGTGTGCCACTATTATTTACACTTGCTATGCATTTCTGGGTTACCCAGGATGCTTTGTTTCACTGGCCAGTGGGTTTCCAGCTGTAATTTGGATCTGTTGTACCTACAGGATTTCAAAGTTCCTTCTGTTCTGAAATATTACATAGCAGAGATTCCACAGAATTACATGGGCTTTCCATCATATATACTTGGGTCACTCCTTTCTCTTAAGCACTCCCATAAAGCATGCCTGTAAATAGATTGGTCCAGCATGTACTGTATAAGTGAAGAAACTAGGTGACTGTCAAGTCAGATGCCCTTCATTTGCTGAGGTCCCTCAAGATGTCTTATCTCTCTGGCCCATGTGCTGTCTGTTAAACCACATTGTGCTACTTCCGACCGACAGGAACTTCCGCAAACAGCAATTGCACTGGCCATCTCTGAGCGTTCATTTCCTTCCTCCTCACCTTCTTTGGCTTCATGTGTCAGACCTTGAAAAGGGTGTTCTTTTACCGGCTGTCCATTTGTGTTTATTTTATTCTCACTGCCTCCCTGTGAGGCGATAGAACCCTATGCATTTAAGGAAATTTGAGTTCACTGTCCATTAGCATTTACTCTCAATCGGATGGCGTAGACGTTTTTCCTTTTAGGTTTTCTAGCACCACAAAAATGGGAGAGGGATGTAGCAGTCCGCTCCCGAAACAATCAACCATTGAAAACCCTATAAGGGTCACTACGAGTTGGACTTGATGGCACCTAACAACAACAATAACAACAACTTTTTCTTATTTATTTTTATAAGTTATACAATGTATATTCTGTGTATGCTTTGCAAATACTTGTGTGTACTTCATGGCTTGTCTAACTCTCTTAGTATCTTTTTTCCCTATTGTGATAAAAGGCACATAACCTAAAATTTACCACTATAACCATTTAAAAGTGTACAGTTCAGCGATATTAAGTGTACCCATGCTGTATATGTCACCATGATCTAGTTCTAGAACTTTTTCATCAACCCAAATGGAAACTGTACCTAATAAGCAGTCAATTCCAGTTCCCTGCTACTCCCTGACCCTGAAAATCATTAATCTGCTTCCTGTCTATGGATTTGATTCTCCCGGATATTTTACATAAATAGAATTATGCAATGTTACCCTTTGTGCCTGGCTTCTTTCACTAAGCATTGTGCTTTCAAAGTTCATTGATATAGCATGTATCAAATATGTCATTCTTTTTCTGGTGAAGTAATATTTCGTTGTATGGATGTACCATATTTTGTCTATTCATCCATGTTGATAGATATTTTGGGTTGTTTCCACCTTTTGACTATTGTTAATAGAGCCTCTATGAATATTCATAGACAAGTGTTTGTGTGGACATGTTTTCATTTTTTTGGCTATAGAAGTTGAGTTGCTTTGTCTTTGGGTAGCTATATTTAACTTTTTATTTATTTACTTTTTTTTGAGTCAGGGTCTCAATATGCAGCGCAGGCTGCCCTTAAACTTTTGATTTTCCTGCCTCAGCCTCCCAAGTGCTGGTATCACAGAGTGCTAGAATTACAGATGTGTACCACCACACCTGACTCTATGTTTAACCTTTTGAGGAACTACTTGACTATTTTCTGAGGCAGTTGTGATGTTTTACATTCCCACTAGCAGCATATAAGGAGTCCAATTCCTCCAAATACTCCTTAACTCTTGACTTCTCTCTCGTAGTGGATGTGAAGTGGGTATTTCACTGTGGCTTGCCTTTCATTTCTCGTAGACTTTGCTGAGCATCTTTTCATATACCTTAATTCTTTTTAAAATGCATGTGGGCTATAAAACCTCCTGTCTGGCAGGAACCTCATCTTCTTTTGGTTTTTTAAATGAAGGGGAAAGTAGTGTGCTAGTAAATGCTTAGCATCTGGGAGTAGCCCTGATTTTTACCATTTGCCCATTTCCATAGTATAAATGGGACTGGGATTTAGCTCAGTTGGTAGAGCACCGCTCTTCAGTCTCTGAGGTCCTGGGTTTGATTCCCAGCACCACAAAACATGGGAGAAGTATGTGGCAATCCATTCCTGAAGCAATCCCAAAATAATCAGCCACTGAAAACCCTATGAGGGTCTCTATGAGTTGGACATGACTCATGGCATGTAACAGCGACAATATAGTATAAATACTACCACTACATCAGAGACTTGGGAGAAGGATCTCATTATCCCACTCCCAAGAAAATTAGCCATCAAAAACCCTGTGAATAGCAGAGAAGCATTGACAGTAGGGCCGGGTGTGGCACGGTGTTGGGGAGTGTTTCGTCTGTTATACATCGGGTTGCAATGAGTCAGACCTGACTCGTTGGCACCTAACAACAACAACATGACATTGAGCATGGATCTGGGAAATGAAGGACACAATAGACTCGCATGAGCTTCCATGAACTGACTCCAGCACACTAATGGAGGTGAGGAGGATATGGAATGAGCTTCCTTGGGGCTGCCTGGTATTGTGCAGGCAGCTCACTGCAAAACCATGTTAGTCTAAGGAGAAAAAGATGTAATATTTATTGAATGCATCACTTACTTTTATTTTATTTTATTTTTTGCAGTACTTGGGGGTTAAACCCAGGGCATCACACATACTTTGCAAGTGCTCTACCAGCAAGCTACACCCCTAGCACATTGGGAAAAAAAAATTTATCTTGAGACAGGGTCTTGCCAAGTTGCACAGGCTGCCTCTGGCCTCGAACCTGTGATCCTCCTGACTCTGCCTCCTGAGTTGCTGGGATTATAGACGTGAGCCACTGTGCCTAGTTCCCATACTTTATCTTTAACCACAATCTTCTGAAGCATATTGTTAGTTTATTTTAAGAGAAATTCAAAGCTGAGGGAAGTGTCAAAGTTGGGATTTAAGCTGGGTCTTTCTTATGCCAGAGCTCATTCTAGTTCTCCAACTGTGTGAAGGCTGGGAGATCTCCAAGACCACTCCCAGAGTCAGTGATTTACTAAGAAGATTTAGTACATAGCTGTGCTCGTGATTATCATTAATTATGGTGAAAAGCACAGTGAACAAAGGGAAAAGGCACATGGAGTGAGGTCTGAAAGAAGTATAGTGCAGGCTTCCAAGAATCTGTTCCCAGTGGAGTCACATAGGACTTGTTTAAAACCCAGCCATGAGCTGCAATAATGCATGAATATCACCATCTGACACGTGAAAGTCACTGGACACTCAGTGGCCAAGGATTTTTTCTTTTTTGAGGGTTGGTTACGTAGGCAACCTGTGCCTAGCACACACCCAAATTCCAGACTTCCAGAAGAAAAGCAGGTGTTTAGCATAAACCACTTAGTTTTTATAAACTTCTTAGACACAGTGAGAGGGTCAGTGCTGGGAATGGTGAGACCGTCCCCAAGTCCTGGTTCCCAGCCAAGGGCCAGCCTTTCAAAGACTAGCTATCTTCACCTGCCGTGTTAGCTTTTTTCTGCACACTGACCAAATGCAAAAATAGGGAAGCAGACTGAGAAAGGACAGAGACCGTGTCTGCTTATCATTGTCTCTCCTTCCTGCTAAGTGTCTGCAGAGGACTTGATACGTGGTGGCTTTCTAAAGACGGCTTCCGAGCTGTACACATCCGCTTCGATCTGTAGGTCCTGTGCGTCTGCAGTATGGCTGCCTGGAAGCTTGGAAGTTTCTCTGGGTTCACCTAGAACTGCTGTTCCTCCACAGTGTGATGAATTTGGACTGCTTATCCCAGATGGCTCGGTGTAGCTTCATCACCCTGACTCGGAATTCTCAGTGGCTTTTCTGTTTTGAAAGGCCTTCCTTTGACTAGCTGAGGCCTGCTAGTTGTGTTTCCAGTAGAGATATTAGAAGGCTTCTTTTTGTTCCAGAACCCCTGAAACCTTGTCTGAGACTTGCTTTTACTTGTGAACTTTCACTAAAAGTGCGACAGTTTCCTCCACCTGGCCTCCTCTGTGTCTGGGTCACACTGTCCTCAGTATTCATGCGCAGAGGGTGACTGAATCACCTGCGGGTACCCAGTTGTGATAAGCACGTCCAGGACGCTCTTCTGTAGAGGAAGAACTCTGGGAAGGAGCAGGCCACTGCCACCCCAAGCTGCTCATCCCTCGATTCCTTTTATTCTGAATTACCATCACAGCCCTACACAAAGGAAACACAACAACTCACCTCCTTTCCTCTGGCTAGTCCTCTCCTTTCTCAAGTGAAGCAGAAACAATTATTTCCTGCCTGTGTCTTTGCATAATTATTTTTCATGACTTACTTTAATGGGAAGTCCTGCAGTGGTCTTCTTTAGAATTAAGCAGATTTTCTGACTAAAACAAGAAGTACTCATTTTCACATCAGAAGGCCCATGGTCTCATCCTGAGTTCCGGCACTCAGTAGGTGATAAGACACTGGGCAAGTAAATGTAATCGCTTTGTGCCTCAGTTTCCTTATTTGTAAAACAGAGACATAGAGAAGGTGGTTGTGAGGATTCATTGAAATGATGCATCTAAAATGGGCAGTAAATGAATTTAAAGCAAAATATGGCACGTAGTGAGCCTAGAAGGGAAGCCAGTCACGTTGTTGCTGTTGTTACCTTCATATCAGAATCCACCCTCTCTTTGACTGCTCATATTGGCTGGAGTCAGTTAAATTCCTCCCCCTCTACCTGTGCTTCTTTCATACTTAAATGATCTTTAACTTAAATTACATAATACTTGTAGTCAGCAATGGAGAAAGTAAGATGGTTATTTGAAGCCCCAGGGTGGTAGGAGACGGCCTGCCCACCTTACAAGCCAGGGTGCTTTGGAATCAGGCTGCCTGGGACTCGGCCCGCTGCTCTCTCTGACTTTGTGAGCTGAGCAACTGCTGACCAACCTGGCTCTTGGTTCTCCGAGAGGAAAGCAAGTGATTTGTCCTCCTCTTGCCTTGAAGACTGTCCACAGTGTCTCCATAGCGTATTTCTGTAGGTGGAGGTCAGCATCCTGAAAACTGAAGATAGGTACCTGCTTGTGTTCCTTTAAAAAAGATTTTTCCTATACAGATGATAAAAACCAGACCAGTGGCTACATGGTAGGTCTGTTTCTTATTTGTAGGTGTTTTCCTTCTGTTTATGTTGTAGGAAATGAAATTCTAGCAACATGCTTCAATTCTGTTACCGGTCCAAGACTTATAAAAATGTACTTAGGCTTTGCTGTCTTGTGCTTTTATTTATCTTCCATGACTTATAAAAATGTACTTAGGCTTTGCTGTCTTGTGCTTTTATTTATCTTTTATTTTTTATTTTAATTTTTATTTATTTATTTATTTTTTTGTGGTACAGGAGGTTGAACCCTGGGCCTCATGCTTGTATGCTCTGCAAGTGCTGGCCCGCTGAGCTGTACCCTCAGCCCATTTATTTGACTTTTTGAGACAGGGTCTTGCTAAATTATGGAGACTGCCTCTGGTCTCAAACTTGGGATCCTCCTGCCGCCGCCCCCTGATCCACTGGGATTACAGGCGTGCACCACCGCGCCCGGCCTTATCTTTTATTTTTATTTTATGATTTTTTTTTTGTGTGTGGTACTTGGGGTTGAACCCAGGGTCTTGCCCATACTTTGCAAGTGCTCAACCACTGGGCCACACCCTCAGCCCATTTTTAATTTTTTTTCTTAAGACAGAGTCTTGCTAAGTTGCACAGGCTGCCTCTGGCCTCGAATCTTCAATCCTCCTGCCTCTGCCTCTCAAGCCTCTGGGATTACAGATGTGAATCACTGCACCCGGCTGTTTTATGCTTTTAAAAGTCATAACTTTTAAGAATTTTTTTTTTTGCATATTGTTTGCTATACTTTAACAAACTTCAGACCTGCAAAAGGGGACACACATCCTCCAAACCCTGTAAAGCCCTTGCCAGACTTCAAACATTCTACTTCATCTCATTCTCTCCTCTCTTCTTTCCTTAGCCTCTCTGGCCTGTGTGTGAGGCTGCTCTTAGATCCTGCCTCCTTCACTTACAGCTCCAGCTGGAAATTACCTCCCTGGCCCTCTTTGATGGCCCGGCCCTACTTTGTGCAATAAATAATTGGCACATACCTCCTTGTGTGAATTCGACAGTTCTCCTGCTTCCTTTCTGGTCACTTTTCCACGTGTCTTTCAAGGACGTCTCTTTCTCTGCCCACCTGTCAAAAGTGAGCATTGCTCATGGTTCCGTTCCTCGTCAGCTCTTGGTCTTTGGAGACACCGCCCATTCCAGTGTTAGCACCTGCCTGCTGATGATTTTCTCCATCTGTTTCCCAGCCCCATCCATTCTGAGGTCTGTGGGCTTTCACAGGTTTCTCAAGTTCAAAATGTCTGAAAAGAGATACAAGATGTACCTGAACCCCACTGTCTGTAGCTCAGTGATTGGCATCATTGGCCAGAAACTGGAGAAACTGTCTAAAATTATGCCTCTTTTTCACTGTCTTGTGTCTGGACTCTTAACAGGTTCTGTTGGTTTCACCTTTTAAATATATGTTGGTCCTGCCATTTCCCCACACCTCTTCCACCACTATGATCTAAGCCACCCATCACATCTTCTAAGGTGAACACAGTAGCCTCTGTATCAGTTAGCATTGAGTTAGGGCATATATCACACAAAATCCCTGGATAATAGTTGTTCTTAAAAATAGAATTTTCTTCTCTCTCTTTCTGGGGGGAAAAATAAAAAGAGTAGACACAGACTGTGAAGAATCTGTCATGAGTAGATCCAAACTAGGGATCCTGGACCCTGTTTTTCCTCCCATCATCTTAGCTTATATCTTTTATTTTGGCCCAAGATGGCTGCTGTAGTTCCAGCTGTCTTATCTGAATTTGAAAGCTGGAAGAAGGAAGAAAGACAGAAAAGTGTGAAGGGACTTCTCTCACCTGACTTACCTCCCTTTAGCAGCCTTCCTTTATGTACCACATAGGACTTTTGCCTGTATTTCATTGACCAGAACTTAGCCTCATGGCCATACCTAGCTGCAAAAGGAGCTGAGAAATACAGTTGTTTATCCTGTGCACCAACATGCCCACCCAAGTGGGTTTAGTTAATAGACAGAAATGGATGTCATGGGTAGACAATTACCAAGCTCTGTCACATCATCATGGGCTCCTTTTTCCATTTTTGTCCTTCTTTAGTCTGTTGTACACAGTGGCCACAGTGATGAAAACACATGGTACCATGTCCCTCCCTAAGGTCCATCAGGAACCTCATATTGTCTCCAAATCATGTCTCAAAAGTCCTCAGCATGATCTAGTAGTCATCTGTGAAACTGTAAAAACACAACAAGGAAAATGGGTTTGGACCAGGACAGTTAATTGTGGAAGGGTATGTGCCCCCTCTGGTAGGCATTCCTTCTCTTCTTCGCCCTCCTCCCTCCCTAGTCTTTCTGTTCCTAAAGGTATCAGCCTCCTCTCACCTTGGAGCATCTGTGTCGGCGGTGCCCTTTGTATAGAGTGCATGACTCCCTCCCTTGCCTCGCTCACTTCTCCCCTCTTTTGGATCTCAACACAGATGTTACTTATTCCCCCCACCCACTCTGATCTTCCAGATTAGGTCAGGATTCCCTGTATTATGTCATTTTGTACTTTTACTTTGTACCATTTGTCTTGATTTTAATGCATTATTACTCAAATTCTCCCTCTCTCTCTCTCTCACATTTGGGCTTCATATAGCAGGTGCAGCCATCACTTAGCCCAGTACTTGGCCTATGGCATATATTCAATAAAAGGTCCTTAATGATTGGAAGGAATCCAGGCTCAAGGAGAATATTATGGATTTATTTTGTGTCATGCTAAGGAGAATAAGTTTGAAAGAGGGAAGGAGAGACATCTTGCAAGGTACTTAGAGGTACAGAATCAGGACACACAGGTAGGAAGCTGGGGTTAGAGAGGTCCCTTTGGAACCATCACATCTAGTTTATTTAATGCTGCTTATCCTAAAAGGGTCTCCATTCACAACACTCTGGTATCCCATCCTGCCTGATCTTGGAAGCTAGGCAGGGTCAGCCTGGTTAGTCCTGGGATGGTAGACTGTCTGGGAATACCAGCTGCTGCAGTCGAGAGAGAAGGACCTGGTAACCCACTTCCTAAACAATCTACCACTGAAAACACTATGAATAGCAGAAAAGCACTGACATAGTGCTGGGCATGGCATATGTCAGGGAGTGTTTTGTCTATTGTACATAGGGTCACTGTGAGTCGGATCCAACTGGACAGCACCTAAAATCAAAAACAGCAACAACAACATCCTAAAAGGAGGCAGCCTCCTGAGGGGACATGCAGTGGGCTTTAACCTAGATGGGTCTCCTCTCATTCATCACCTGTGACATTGGGCATTTAATGAAACTCTGTGTCTCAGTTTCTTCACCTGTCAATGGGGAAAATACCTACCCTGCAAGGCTACTGGTATATATACACCTGACAGAAAGTGACACAGGCCACCCTTGCTACTGACAAAGGGTACATGGGCTCTTTTGTCAGTGTGGTTTAAAAGACATGGAAATGTTAAAAATAGAGACCATGGAGACTATTATTCTCTTTATCATTTCCTCATTATGCCTGAAGGTGCATTTTTCACAGTGAAAAGCGAGATTGGCTTCTGGCTTAGGAACAGAAGGGCTTTGGAGCCTTTTTAAGGAATTTTTCTTTTTTAAACAGATACTTCCATAGCATGCAGGGGAGGAAAAAAGTCTTTTTTTTTCTCTGCCTATTTTAGTTTTTTTGGCTGGGCCCCTAAAAATTAGACTACCAAAAGATAGATTAACAGGAGAAAAGTGTGGGAGTTTCGTGTAGTATTCGTCCCTACATGTGGGAGCTTTGCAAGGAACAGGAAGACTCGAGGAAGCAAGCAGGGTGGGAAACTTATATACTAGGCTGGACAAAGAGTAGTCATCTGTGAAACTGTAAAAACACAACAAGGAAAATGGGTTTGGACCAGGACAGTTAATTGTGGAAGGGTAACTAGGAGGATAAGGGTGAGTTTAACAGGGTTGGTCTATACAGGTTTCTCTCGGCCTCAGCTTCTCTCCTTTGGTGGATAAGAAGGAAACCACCTTCCATGTGGGAGTTTGATCTCATCCTTTCCGGAAGAAAAGGCAGGTCAGGGTCTTTCTTGCCTCTGCCATTACAAATTTTTTTTAACTTAATTTTTTTGTGGTGGCAAGTATTAAACTCAGGGCTGTGCTCATGCTAGGCAAGTCCTCACCACTGAGCTGCACCCCCCGCCCCGCAGCTGCTATTTTTAAAGTGCTTTCAACTCAAAAGAGTCCCATATGCCACAGTGGCATATTTGGGCATGAATACGCTGCTTCCCCACCAGTGCTTACCTTAAGGTGAGCGTGGTCCCACATGCTTTGTGAGGACTAACTTTAATCCTCTTCACTGCTTGAGGTAGATGCAGTTATTATTCTCATTTTACAGATGAGGAAACGGACTTACAGAGAGGTCAAGGATCTTGATCAACATCACAGAATCAGTATGTGGCTGAGCTGGGAGCCCAGTGCAGGCAGACTGATTCCAGAGCTCTGAACCATTACAGTGTGCTGCCTCTGGATAATTTTGTGATGCTTTTTGGCTGGCCAAATTGTATGGTTGCATAAGGAGCTGTTGTTGTTGTTAGGTGCCGTCGAGTCGGTATCCGACTCATAGCGACCCTCATAGGGTTTTCAATGGCTGAGTGCTTTAGGATTGCCTTGGGAGTGGATTGCCAGGCCCTTCTCCCATTTTTGCGGTGCTGGGAATTGAACTCGGGACCTCACAGACTGCAGCGCAGCGCTCTACCCACTGAGCTAAATCCCAGCCCGCATAAGGAGCAGACACATATTAATCTTTATATTCATCAGAATGTGTTGTTGTTGTTGTTGTTGTTGTTGTTAGGTGCCATCGAGTCGGTATCCGACTCATAGCGACCCTCTGTTCAACAGGAGAAACACTATTGTCAGTGCTTCTCTGCTATTCATAGGGTTTTCAATGGCAGATTGACTTTTGGGAGGGGGTTGCTAGGTCCTTCTCCCAAGCCTACAGCTTCTGGTGTTCCCAGGCGGTCTCCCATCCAGGTACTAACCAGGCCCAACCCTGCTTAGCTTCCGAGATCTGACGGGATCGGATGCCACAGGGCTACGGCTGCAGGCCAGAATGTGTTAGCCATCCAGAAAGCCTGACAAACTGGTATGCATGTGTTCTTTTGGAATATTACTCCTAGACTTTGAAGGACCAGAAGATTTTGATCAAAGGGTTTCCCTGCTTGTGCATTAAACCCTGGGAATCACCAGAGCTCAACTGGTGCTAACGTGAAAAGGAAGTGCTAACAGTGGTTGGCTGATTCGGTCTTGGTTTCATGCTGTAAGAGAACTAAAATAACAGACTCAAAGGGTAAAAATAGAACAGTCACATGAAGCATCAGCCGTCTTTTTAAAAAACAGATTTGTAAAATCCATGAAGTCAAAGACCTCTTTTTCTGGTTGAAAAGAGGAGATGTTGGTAGACAATTGTCATTTCCATTGTCCTCTTGGAATCTTAAGGCATTTATGTTTATTCCATGACCCAAAGAAGAATTTCATTTATGCCATCTTATAAGACATGGTCAAGTTTGACATCAGTCCTTAGAAGAGCCTTCTTGGAGTCAAGAAGGTAGGTATTAGAATCTTCCCTTGAACAAGTCTAATTGGCTTTTGATTTTCTTTTTCTTAGGCCTACTATGGTTTTGGAATTGAATAATATTAGTAGCTAAATTTATTCAGCATTTACTATTTTTCACCTGTTATGAAAGCTTTGCATGAGTTGACTTTTAAAATTCTTGGTTCACCTCATGTTATAGCTAAAGAAACAGGAGGCACAGAGAGGTTAAGTAAGTTGTCCAAGGAGGTCCAGTGAATAGGGCAGAGGCAGGATTCAAATTCAAGACAGCATGACTGTAGGATCTTTGCTTTTAATAATAAACCCTATAGTTGAAGAGTCCTGCTAGTTCTTACCCTAGTGAGATGTAAGGCATGGAAAACAAAGCAAAGTATTTTGTACTTCTATTTTTATTTTTTAAAAGGCACCATATTTTTCTTTTTTCTAGCAATAACAGCACACCAAGCCACAGAGCAGGCTCAGCTTTCCTTTGTTTTTTTTTTTTTTAAATCAACTTGAGCCCTTGCATCCCAAAATATAATTATTAAGACTGTGGCTCCTCATTGCCTTGAAGATTTAAGTGCAGCCCCTTAGCATTACTGATAGAACCCTTTATAATTGGCCCCCATCCCACCTTCTGGTCTTTTATTATCTTTCCTGGTCCCCTTTGGTGCATCTTAACACACCAATTGCTCCAAAATGATGGTAGTCCCTAAAGCTGCCATGCTGTTTTGTAACCATACCTCCTTGTTTGTGATGTTCTCTGTATCTGTAATACTCCTTCCTCTTTCCTTTGCTGGGAAAAGTCTTATCCATGACCAAGGCCCTGCTCAAAGAGGTACCTCCTCGGTGAAGCCCTCTCTGAGTGTCCCTGGACCAATGACTTCTTCTTCTGTTTTCCACGCTGTCAGTAAAGGACTTCACACTTGGCCTTAGGAGTGGTCATCCCTTCCCAGTTAGGTGAACAGCCTTTGAGGACAGAGCTGTGCCTTACTAACAGATGCTGCATAAATGTTGGTTGAAGGAGCTGGAGGGAAGGAGTACAGGGGAGATAATGGGAAGGCATGAGAATGTTCATTCAGATAATTTCTGACTCTCTTTATTATCCTATCTAAGGAGTAGATGATTTGTTATTTTTGAGACATAAACTATTCCACACGAGCTATTTCCTTTCATGATCAGGAATGAAATGTTTACAAATTGTGAAGTTTACAGTCATGATATCCATGAACCATGTAACAGTGTGACCGTTATCCAGCTGTGATCAAAAGAGTGTATAATTTAAGACAATGGTTATTATGTAGTCTAAACTACATAATACTCGGTGAATTTCGCCGAGTTAAATCTAATTCAAATTCCAACGGTTTCCTGAGTCATCAACACCAAATATCAATTGCGTTTTGACTGTGCTGGGAACTGGTGGTGACCACAGTATGTGAATGAAGCTCCTCCACCTGTGAATAGGTCAGTTTATCATGGACATCAGATATTCAACAAAAATTGACACAACTGGGAACTGCAATCAGAATATGTGGAAGTTAGAAGTACAGGCGGCTTGTATTTCAAAGTGTGAGGTATGTGAGTAGGTCCAAAATGTACTAAACTGGCATTGGGAATGTAGCTCACAGGCAGAGTGCCTGCCTAGCAATGCACAAGGCCCTGGGTTCAACCTCCAGCTCCAAAAAAAAAAAAAAAAAAAAAAAAAAAAGTACTAAACTGCATCACCTGAAATCACCAATATTGGGTCATTTTTGTCCTACAAAAATGGCAATTTATTAACTTATTTATTAACTTGACCTAATGTTACCATAGTGAATTGATAAGAAAAGCTGCTTCTCTTTCTGAACCCACTTAAAAGCGGGTACTTGGTAATATCAAGGTTTCAGATATATTCTGGTGTTCTGAGGGTAACCCATACAGTTCCTTTGAGCCTGTGCAAGCCAGTTGCGGTGTGGGTGGCATAATGTGATACCTCTGCTCCACCGGAAGGGAGGTGAGGGGAAGGAAAGTCGACAGATAATGCTCCCCCTGTGTGTGTGGCTGATTCTCAGGAAGTGGCATGTGTGTTGGCCAGTGGGGATCTTGTACGTGGCACTGAAGGACAGCTCTCAGAGGAGGCACATATTCTGCAATGCAGATTAATTTTTACCAGAGTACTTGAGAGTTAATTACATAGTCAAGTGAATTAAGAGACAATGAGTAGTTCAATTATGGCCCCGGCTATGATAGTCAGTAAAGAGGATAACAGTATAGCCTGGAGTTCTTGTAGAAGTCATATAATTCTTCTACAGATGCTTCAGTTCACACCTTCAAAAGTCAGAGTCTCCAGCTTCATTTGCCCCTGGTCAGCTGGTTGAACATCTGTGCCCTATTTACCCAACTGTAAAATGTAGATGCTAAATAACTCATGACTTTGGCAGGGTCAGTCGTTTCGTGATTAATGATAGAGCACTTTGAGTATGATGGATGCACTTGGCTATGTGCACTTGACCCCTAGGAACAGTTGTGTAATCATGGGGATTGTTATGGTTTCCTAGGCTTGCTTCCTGTTTTGAGTCCACAGTAGATGGAACCCTAAACAATAGCTAAAGCTTTATTAGTAGCAATTAAGAAATATGCCTGTCTCTGATTTTTGCTAGCTCATTATGACCCTTTCTGTATTCTCACAAAAAAATTATTGTAAGCGGGTCAGCTACAACTTTGATCAGGATTTAAAAATTTTTGTTGAGAAATATTTTTTAACCTTTTATCATGGAATATTTCAAACATACTTGAGAGTAGACAGAATTGTATAGTGAATTCCTTCTACTCATCACCCCGCCATGTAACTCTGTGCCACACTTCCCCTGACTTCCATTGTCTGTAGCAAATCCCTTCCACTCCCATTATCTTGTGGAAATCACATCATTTCTTTTACAGAGTCATGGAATCCCCACCTTAAGCTGAGCCTTAGTGCTAGCACTAGATTTCTAAATATGGCAGTAAATCTACTTTGATGCTATCCAGCACCCAGTCAATGGAAGAAATTGCTTTAAAAATAATTTTATCTATAGAGTGTGCCCAAGGGATAGGTTATGTTGTCAAAATTTGCTGTGTATGGTTCTTTGCAAGGCCAAACTGAATGAATATTCCTATAGAGAGCATGTGGGCTGGGATTTAGCTCAGTTGGTAGAGTGCTAGACCCTGCAGTCTCTGAGGTCCTGAGTTTGAATCTCAGCACCACAAAAATGGGAGAAGGATGTGGCAATCCACTCCCGAGGCAATCCCGAAACATTCAGCCATTGAAAACCCTATAAGGGTTGCTATGAGTCGGACACAACTCGACAGCACCTAACAACAACAACAATATAGGGAGCATAGTAAGAGTGGTGATTGGCCCTGGTTAGGCCCATAGAAACCAATGGGCTATATAATGAGGCAGTTCTGTATATTTTTCTTTGAGTGTCATACTGAGGGGGCAGTTGATGAGCAGTTCCTCTTCTACTGCACACCTTTCTCTTAAATATATTTTCTTTTTTCTTACTGTTATTATGATGGTGATTCCTACTCCCCATGTCCACTTTCTTACTTTCCCCATTCTCTGCACTGAATCCCCTGTAGAAACAAAAGGAAGGAAACTTTCCCAGCGTGGCTCATTACAGTCATTGGGGAAAAAAATACAGGAGGGGATGTTGCCCTCTTAGAGGCAGCAAACAATGTAGTGAAGCTGCCATTACATGAAGGTTAGTATTTTAAAGGCATTTAGAAAACAAACTGCAGTGTAATCTAACACTGGAGAGCTGGAGAAATATATGGGCTCTGTTGTTAGGTGCCAGTGAGTCGTTTCTGACTCATATTGACCCTTATAGGGTATTCAATGGCTGATTGTTTCAGGATTGCCTTGGTAGTGGACTGCCAGGTCCTTCTCCTGTTCTTGCAGTGGTAGGAATTGAACCCGGGACCCCAGAGACCGCAGAATGGCACTCTACCAACTGAGCTAAAACTCAGCCCTCTGTTGTTGTCAGGTGCCGTCAAGTTGGTGTCTGACTCATAGTGACCCTATGTACAACAGATGAAGCACTATTGTCAGTGCTTCTCTGCTATTCATAGAGTTTTCAGTGGCTGATTGTTTTTTGGGAGTGAGTTGCCAGGTCTGTCTCCCAAGCCTACAGTACCTGGTGTTCCCAGGTGGTCTCCCATCCCACTGACCATGTACTAACCAGGCCCGACCCTGCTTAGCTTCTGAGATCTGATGGGATCAGATGCCACAGTGGTATGGCTACAGGTCTATGGGCTCTAGTAGCAGCTAATTATTTCTAGGGAGTGATGGTGGTTTAAGAAGGGTCTTGCTATGTAGCACAGGCTGGCCTGGAATTTAGGATTTTCCTGTCTCAGCCTCCCAAGTGCTGGGATTACAGGTGTGTGCCACCAGACCCGGCTCCATAGCAGTTTATTTAAAGATTAGGTTAATGCTCTGTTTCAGCAGTGCTCTAGCAAAGCTTGGTTCAATTTCAAATAATTTATATTTCCAATCTGAACTTGTCTGTATGCCCCTATGCCCTCCACTAACATCAGATAAGTAGAGAAAGGGGATTTCTTAGTGGAGGAACTGGCCAGGTATGGTCATGGTAGAGGCAAAGTTCCTGACAGTCTGTGAGCCTCTCAACTGTGTGCCTTTCTAGAAACGCAGCCCAGGCTGAAGCTTTGGGGAAGGTTATAAGGCTGCACCCGCAGGGCTGTCATTTATCTGGATCATCTCTTCATCGTCCCTTCGGCTGTGTTGGGGATGCTGGGGGCTGGACATGGGAGCAGTGTCCCTGCTGTGGATATAGTTGTAGGTTTCGCTGCACTTGCAAAAGCCACAGGCTTGGGTATTGTGGATTTGGATTACTAGTTGCCCCTACTGCCTACCACCCATTTCAGAAGTTCCATTTCCTATGTCACCACCCTGTCTGTTATCTGTAACTCTAACCCACCAAACAGTCACAAAGCTAATCTCTCCGAATTTCCTCTTGATAGGATATCTTGTTTATGTGATTCCAGTTATTTCTCCTTTCATAACGATATGTATCATTTATTAAAAAAACCCTGTATAACATGTGAAGTACACACACACACACACACACACACACACACACACACACACACACAGCCGTAGTACTGAAGCAAAGTGCTGTCTATTAGTGTCAATTATAGAAACCCAAGAACTGAAACCTAGGCTAAAGGTCCTTCCTTCTCTTTTGCTTCTTAAAAAGAAATGAAGAGATTTGCAGTGGCACATCCAATTACCCATGTCCTCTGTGGTTGAGGAGTGCCTTGACAGTAGTTATTGGGTCCTGGAGGACTATAACAAGACTATTAGATCCAGTGAAAATATATCTCTTAGCCGGATACCATGGCTTGTAATCCCAGTGACTTGGGAGGCTGGGAGGAGGATCAGAAGTCTGAGGCCAGAGACAGCCTGTGTAATTTAGCGAGACCCTGTCTCAGATAGAAAATGGAAAAGAGTCTAGGGGTGCAACACAGTGGTAGAGCACTTGGCAAAGTATATATGAGGCCCTGGCTTCCACCCCTTAGTACCCTCCAAAAAGAAAAAAAAGTCAAAATACATCTCCAAAAACTGTAATTGCCTACATCAGCATAATCTCATATGAAAGTTATTCTGTGACTTTGGAAATGGGGTTTTGCTTTCAGATTCCTTATAATTTATAGGGATATTTCAACATCTTGTTTTTCTTCTGGATATTCTTTTGTTGTTGTTAGATTCTGTTGAGTTGTGTCCAACTCATAGTGACCCTCATAGGGTTTTCAATGGTTGATTGTGTCAGGATTGCTTTGGGAGTGGATTGCCACATCCTTCTCCTGGGATATTCTTTTAAAAACTGTAATATTTATAATTAAATGACATTTATATATGTAACTATGAGCTCCTTTAATGTAACAGCTTTTTTAAAAGCATAAAGACACATTATAAAATATAAAGAACTCATGTAAGTTATTATCTCCAGTTGGTTAAAAGAGAGGAAAAAATATTGGGATGCTGAATTTTTAAAATTTTTGGTTTTGGTTTGCTTTTTCACTAGAATTTCATCCTTGGTAAGGAAGAGGCAATTTAGCAGAGAATCACCAAATTGTAAAGGCCTTTAGATTTTATTTATTCTACTTTTCCAACCCCCAGAAGGCCCTGTATTAAAATGATTGCCAGTATACCTAAGAAAGTGCCAAAGCCGTCCTAAGGTTGTCCTTGTTTTTTTTTTTTTCTGATTAATGCATCCTGTTGCACTTGAGATCCATTCTTTGATCCATTCTGTTCTAAGTGGAAAAGGAAAAGAGCTACCCTATGAACAGAATCAGCCTTTTGGGGTCATTTGAGAATTATAGTAGAATGTGTCATGCTTTTCTGTGGAAGAGCTGACTGGAACTCCTTACCCTTTCAGTGTGGACCAATTTGAACTTCCATTGTAAACATCATTTCTCTCCTTAACCTGAACAGTGGTCTGGTTGTAAATTTTTTAAAGTAAGGAATTTTGTGTACTTTTATCTTCCTCATGTTACTCTGGTATCTGTGTCGTACACATGGTAGGACATTGAATCAATATTTGATGAACGTGGCTGAATGAAGGAGCTAAAAACACGTTCACAGCTTAAGTACAAATTCAGATTGTCATGAAGGAATGCCGTGAATGTTGCCCACAAGTTTTGGTATTTTGTATGAGATGAGGACCACAAGTTCCAAGAAGTTTAAATTTTGTCTTTTTAATTTGATGACAATATTTTATTTCCATGCCATATATATATATATATATATATATATATATATATATATATATATGCATACATACACACACATACACACATATATGTATATATGTACACACATACATACATATATGTATAATTTTAATTTAATTAAAAATGTTTTTGGTCTGTATTCTCTGGCTGGTCCATTGTCACTAAACCTGCCGTGATGTTATCCATCTTTGTGTTTGTGTTTGTTTTAACTGTTGTGGGCTGCTGAGAAGGAACAGAGGCTGGCTGAATATGAGACAATTTAGTGGTGCTAGGTAGGGACTAATGATAACACAGCAGAATGTGTACAAATAGGTTTCCCATAATTGGAATTGAGAAAGGAGGCAGGAGAGAATGGCACATGACACACTGTCATGCAAGCATAGGGCATCCCAGGAACTGCGTAGGGAGAGGGATTCCAATGCAGCAAACACCTCCTTTATCATATCCAAACCATGTTGTTAATGTCATCTCATTTGTTGTATAGTTTTGGATGTATTTAACTTGTAAGCTTGCTTTAGTCTTATAGTTGTATAAGAGCTATAAGCACAAGGAATGTGCACTGAATTTATGTCTGTATGTAGTCAAGTGATATCAAGTTACTTAAGTGTATGTGTCACTTGAGAATTCAGGATTAGACTCAGGGAGAGTTCAAATCGTGGACTATTGTGTGACTTTGGACAAGTTAATTATGTTCTCCAAGTCTTGATTTCTTCTTCTGTAAAATGGGGTGATAGGAGTTTTTTTGTTATAATGCTATCAGGACTCATTGAGATTATCCAAAAATTAACAAAAAACTAACATAACAGCTATAATTATTGGCTTTGTATATAAAGTAATTTCTTTTTTTTTTTTTTGTAACAAAAGTCCATAAATATTCAAGCTTAAGAAACCTGAAGTCAGGGAAAAGCTTTGGTGTTTTTGAGAGATTTGGCTTCAGTTTTGGCTCAGCCTCTTAGGACATTCAGTCAATGCCATAACCTCTCAGATACTCAGTTTCCTGGCAACTTCCTAGGGTTATTGTAAAAACTTGTAGTAAATTCTGCCATTTGGAGAGTAAGACTGTCTTAGGTAGGGATCTCCAGAGAAATACAATCAAAAGGATATAAAAGATATAGATATAAATAGGAGATTTATTATAGGAATGGGTTATGTGCTTATGGAGGTGGAGAAGTCCCGCATTCTGTCACCTAAAATCTGGAGACCCAAGAAAGCCAGTGGTACAATTCAGTCCAAGTCTGAAGGGCTATGAACCAGGGGATCCAATGGTGGATCTTGGCCATTTAAGGCTGGAGGACTGATAAGTGGGGTTAGGGAGGAGGCTGCTGGCATAAGCCCTCAAAACCTGAGAAGCAGGAGCTCTGATGTCGAGGAGAGGGGATAGATAGATGGATGTCCCAGCTCAGGAAGAAAGAAGGTTCACTGTTCTGGTCCTTTTTTTGTTCTGTTTGAACCCTTAGGGAATTGGATGATACCTACCTGCACTGGTGAGGATGCATCTTCTTTATTTACTCTGCTGATTCAAATGCTAATATCTTCCAGAACATCACTACAGAAATACACCCAGAAATAATGTTTATTAGCCATCTGAGCATCCCTCACCCCAGTCAAATTGGCACATAAAGTCAATCATCACAAAGCTCCATGTGCCAGGCACTGTACTGAGTATCTGTGTCCATTATCTGTAATCCCACCAATAGCTTGGCAAAGGGAATAGCATTGTTCTGAAAGAGAACTGAGCTACAGGGAAGAGTCAGGGATTTCCCTAGGCCACGTAGCTTTATAAGTGACACAGTAGACACTGGTATTGGAGTTGTTTGTCTCCAAAGCTCATGCTGTCTACCCAAGGTCTTATTACAGTGCAGAGGTGATTAAGGGATTCCATCTGTGGCAGGACAATGCCATAGAAGGAATGAAAGTTGTGATGTGGGTAAAGGAAGAAAGGCTTTGGAATATTGGAGGGCAAAGATGGTAGAAGAGAAGGGGAATTTATGTGATGAAAGTAGTGACTGGATATTTCTTCGTGGGCTACAATAGTCATAATAATATATAACATATATAGCACATGTCTGTAATCCCAGCTCTTGGAAGGCTGAGGCAGGAAGATCAATGTGAATTCAAGGCCAGTTTGGTCTACATAGTGAGTTCCAGGACTATCTGTGCTACACTGTGAGATTCTGTCTCAAAAACAAAAACAAAAACAAAACCCCCAAAACACAAAATTAATAAATAACATACTTCAGGAATCATGAATTAAGTTTCTTATTGAAAAAAATTAAAGAATTGCCAAAGTGGGGGAAAAAACTGTATGTTCTTTCTCAGTGTTAGCTATGGTAACTGCTTGGATGTCATCTCCCAGATCTCCTAATAAAACTCCTAAAGGGCCCCCTGCATGGCTTTGAAAGGCTGGTATACCAAAAGTTAAAGTGGGTTATGGAGAACCCTCATATGTCTGTCAGTTTGTTGTGCTATGAGGGCTTGTGTGTTGCTGTGATGGTGAAAGCTATGCCACTGATATCTCAGAAACCAGCATGGCCACCCATGGTGGACAAGTTTCAGCTGAGCTTTTGGACTAAGACAGACAAGGGAGAAGGCCGTAGTAGTCCACTTCTGAAACAATTAGCCATTGAAAATCGTATGAATAGCAGAGAAGCACTGTCAAATATAAGTGCCAGAAAATGAGCCCCCCAGGCTGGAAGGCATTCAAGAAATGACTGAGGAAGAGCTACCTCCTCAAAGTAGATGTTGTTTTTAGGTACCATCAAGTTGGGTCTGACTCATTGCAACTCTCATTGGGTTTTCAATGGCTGATTGTTTCAGAATTGTTTTGGGTAGTGAACTGCCACATCCTTCTCCCATTTTGCAGTGCTGGAGATTGAACTCGGCTCCTCAGAACGTGTGGAGCAGTGCTCTACCAACTGAGGTAAACCCCATCCCCTCCAAAGTAGAGTCAGCCTTAATGATGGGAATGGAATAATGCCCCTGGGACCTCCATTTACTGATGTGGCATGACTCAGAATGTGAAGAAACATAGTGGATGCAACAGTGGACTCAAACATAAAAAGATGATGTGCATGGCTCAGTGTTGGGTTTTGTTCTGTTGTACATAGGGTCACTAT
This sequence comes from Pedetes capensis, assembly GCA_007922755.1. Taxonomy (NCBI): domain Eukaryota; kingdom Metazoa; phylum Chordata; class Mammalia; order Rodentia; family Pedetidae; genus Pedetes; species Pedetes capensis. Next base: position 176,825 of record VMDO01000755.1, read on the forward strand.
GAGTTGGACCTGAACCTCATGATCTCTCACTGGAAATCATAGAGCAAGCTCCAAGCTATCTTTCTGGTTTCCACTCATTTTTCACACTGCCATGAATATTTACCTTTTCAAAAACACGACTAGGAAAAACACTCCTCATGCCCCTCTTAAAACTGCTCAGGATAAATCTAAACTCCTGAATCTGGGAGATAAGCATTTTCCTAATTTGGTGGCAAACGACCTGTTTTGGTGTCATTTCCTACACTTCCCTGAGCCACTCTGAGCTTCACCCACAGTGGATTTCTTTCACTTCCTTAAATATTCACTGCTCTTTCATTTTTGTAGCCTGGAACCCTCTGCTACAGGAAAACTCCTACTTATCCTTTGAAAACCAAATCTAGATGTCATTTCCTTCCCGAAACCTCCAGCTTCTCTGAGCCCCATTACTGCCCTGCTCCCTGTGACACCATGAGAGCACAGTACTATAACATTATTAGATTGTGAATCATGCCCCTCTTTCCCTTCCACCCACCAAACTATTATGATTATTGTGAGATTCTCATGTAAAGACCCATGACCCCTTTCTCTAACTTGAAAACTCTAGCACACAGCACTGTGGTTGGTGCCAAGTTGGTCTCTGATCAGTGTTTGCTGGCAGAGTTGATAAATTAATGAATGAACAACTCAAATTTAACCTTTCTCTGCTACTTTTATAGGAAGATATTTGGATAAGAATATCTAAATATTAGTACTTTAGATTAGCTGTCACAGAGCATGAATTTAGGGTGCATAAGTTAACCTAGTATCAGAATTGTTCTTCATTTTTCTGTAGAGATTGATCCACATCTAACATCTGCTTGTAGTAGCTGTGGCAGGTGTGTGGGGAGGTAGAGATGGGCATTTTCAAAGCAGACAGATAGCAAAAGGCAGGTAAGAATTACCCCCTGACAGCAATTTCTGGGTAAACTCCATGTTGTCAACAGTGATAGCCTTCAGGTTGGGGGATTCTTCCTTGCTCTATTAGTATTTTCAGAGGCTTCTACAATGAACATATGACTTGTTAATAGGAAGAGGCCACTCTGGCAATTTCTTCTGCCCATTAAATGATACAGGCCCCAGGAGCCAGGTTTGCTGTTGTTTTAGGTGCTGTTGAGTCAGGTCTGATTCATAGTGACCCTATGTACAACAGAATGAAACACTCCCGGATTCTATGCCAGGCACATGATCTTATTTATGTTTAAGCCCATTGTTGCAGACGTTGTGTTGATCATCTAGTTGACGGTTTTCCTTTTTTTGTTGACCAGTCACTCTCCCAAATATGATGTCCTCCTCCAGGAATTAGTCCTGCCTGACAACATGGCCAAAATACATAAGACACAGTCCAGCCATCCTTGCGTCCAAGGAGCACTCTGGTTACATTTCTAGGACCAATCTGTTGGTTCCTTTGGCAGTCCATGGTATATTCATCTCCATGGTATTCATCTCCAGCACTACAGTTCAAAATGATCAATTCTTCTCCTGTCTCCCTTATTCAGTGTTCAGCTTTTACAACCATATGATGCAACTGAAAATACCATGGCATGAGTCATCTTCAGTGTGACATCTTTACTTTTCAACATGTTAAAGAGGCCTTTTGCAACAGCTTTCCCCAGTGCAATGGCTCTTTTAATTTCTTGACTGCTGTTTCACATGGGTGCTGATTGTAGAACCAAGTAAAGCAAAATCTTGGACAACCTCAATCTTTTCTCCATTCATCATGAAGTTGCTTACTAACCCAGTTGTAAGGATTTTTGTTTGGTTGATGTTGAGGCGCAATCCATATTAAAGGCTGTGTTCTTTGATCTTCATCAGTAAATGTTTCAAATTGTATTCATTTTCAGCAGGGAGAGTTATGTCATCTGCATAACACAGGTTCTTAATGAGTCTTCCTCCAATCCTGATGCCATGTTCTTCTTCATAAAGTCCAGCTTCTCAATTATTTGCTTAGCATAGAGATTGAAGAGGTATGATGAAAGGATACAGACCTGATGCACACCTTCCTTGACTTTAAAGCAGCCAGTGTTTCCTTGTTCTGTTTGAACAACTCCCTCCTGGTCCATGTTCAGGTTCCTCATGAGTACAATTAGGTGCCCTGGTATTCCCATTCTTTGCAATTTTATCCATAATTTGTTGTGACCCACCCAGTCAAATGCCTTTGCATAATCAATAAAACAGATAGACATCTTTGTGGTATTTTCTGCTTTCTTCTACTATCCATCTGAGATCAGCAGTGATGTCCCTGGTTCCATGCCCTCTTCTGAATCCAGCTGGATTTTCCATCAGTTCTCTGTCTATATACTGCTGCAGTCACTTTTGAATGATCTTTAGCAAAATTTTACTTGCATGAGATATTAATGATATCGTTCAATAATTTCCACATTCAGTCGGATCCCTTTTCTTGGGAATACACACAAATCTGGTTCTCTTCCAATCGGTTGGCCAGATAGCTAGCTGTTTTCTAAATCTTTTGGTATAAATTAGTGAGCATCTCTTGTGTTGCGTCTGTTTGTTGAAACATCTCTATTGGTATTCCATCAATTTCTGGACGCCTTGTGTTTTGCCAGTTCCTTCAAGGCAGCTTCCACTTCTTCCTTCAGTACCATTAGTTCCTGATCATATGCGACCTCTTGAAATGGTCATCCACCATTTTTTTTTTTTTTTTTTGGTATAATGACTGTGTATTCCTTCCATCTTCTTTTGATGTTTCCTGTGTCATTTAAAGAGGCAGGTAGGTGGCTCCATCTTACCAGACTCTGAAATACCATCCAGCATGTTCTTTACTATCTGATGTCTGCTTACCTTTCCATCCTTTCTTATGTACCTATGCTCTAGGCACACTGTTGTTCTTGTTTGTTATTTAGCAAATAATTGTAGGTCTGGCACTTTGGGCCAGACATGCTTTTAAGCACTTTGCAGTATTAGCTCATTTATTTCTAATACCAAATCTATGGAATAGATACTATTATTATTCCCATTTTATAGATGAGGAAACTGAGATTCTGTAGAGATATGTTTTACTTTGCATACATGGCTCATTCTGCAGGGATTTCTCTCCCTGCCATCCCTTTTCTGACATGTAAACCACAGTTCTCTGTGCTATCTTAGCATCTTTTTAATATATATCACGTACTACATTGTATATGATTACTATATCAATCTGTCCCATGGGTAAGTGAGGAAGTTAGTTTCTTTAGCTGTAAAATGGGCATAGTAAGCCTTACCTTACAGGGTAACTATGAGGAGTAAAAACTCCTGGCTCAATCAATTTTAAGATTACTTGCACAGGAAATTATTTTTCCTATCTTCTCATTTTGTGTTCCTTGACACAGCTGTTGACACAAGATTGTTGTTGTTGTTAGGTGCCGTCCAGTGGTGTCCAACTCATAGTGACCCTCAGAGAGTTTTCAATGGCTGATTGTTTCAGGATTGCCTGGGGAGTGGATTGTTGTGTCCTCCCATAAGGTAGTTGTTGAGAAACCAAGGGAAAAGGAAAGAAGGCAAACCAGGATGACCTAAAGGCAATGTCAGCAGGGGAGAAGATATATCAGCACTCTCGAATGATCAGAAAGCAGAGGCAACTCAGGATGGTTAGACTGGGTCTGCAGTGATGTTTTTGAGAACAGCTCTAGCCAACTGTGAGGTAGGTGCGGATTGCACGTGGTTAAGGAGGGAGTGGGTGAGAAGGAAGTAAAAGTTGAGGGTGCAATGGTTTTCTCTTTCCAGAAGGGAGGAGGAGAGTGAGCAGTAGCAGGGCCCAAAGGAGGGTTCTTTGTTTGCATGGGGAGGTTGAGTGTTTCTGGAGACAGGGGAAGTAAATCCTTGAAAGAGACTCATAGGGAGAATGCCCTCCCTGTCCTGGCAGAGCCTTGTAGGATTCCACACTCAGCATCTCCAATGCCCGGTCTGTGACTTGGCTGCATTGATTCTCTCACCTGCTTGCCGCTGCAACATTCCGAGGGCCAGTGGGCTTTGGGGTCAGTTGAGATCCTGGGGTAATGTGTTTGACTTATCTGCGCTACAGTTTCCTCATCTGTAGGAGAAGAACAGCACCTACCTCACGAGGATGTTGTGAGCAGAGCATGAAACTTGTCTATTAAAATGCTAGCCCCAGGGTCTCAGCTGTTGAGTCCTTTTTACCTCCTCTTAGAGTCAGGATGGAAAAGAAGAGAAAGGGCAGGGTGTGAGAGTGCCAGGGAATGACAGAATGGCGGCTGTCTTCAAGTGGCGAGGGAGATTGTCCCTGCGGGAGGGGCTGGGCAGGGTTGCAGGTCCGATAGAGCTGGTGTGCTGCACAGAGCCCACCGGGTTCTGTCTACTAGAGATACTCAGAGTGAGGGAAGAGCAGCAGTGAGGGCCTGGCTTGCTATAGAGAAGACTGGTGACCTTCTGCATCGAGGTGGAAGGGACCAGGGAAAGGTGTGGATAGAACTGCGGACTGACAAAAATGTCAAGGGGAATGGGGCAGGGATGGAGAGAAAATGAATGAGAAGGCACTGGTGAAATGACAGCCAGCCTAGTTTGTTGCGGGCTGCTGGTGGCAGGTGTGAAAGTCTTATAATGACAGTGAGAATGCAGGACAGGTTCCTGACATAGAATGGAGAGCCCAAAGATGGCCACACAAGCAATTTCAGAGTATCAGATGAAGCAGTTCTTAGGGACTAAGGCCAGGGGATGGCTGGTCATTCCCAATAAAGGGGCATTCTTCATTTCTCTCCTTTTCCTTCTACCCTTGATCATATGACTACCTGTAAAGACAAAAGTAATCTTTGTCTTTGTACACCTTTTTGTGTGGAATGCATCAGTGAGCATTATCCAGCAAACTTTTTTAATCCCCATATTGTATTTGTGGGAGCTTTTAATGGATGCATACGTCAAGTTATTCTGCATATACTGCTTTGTATTTTGGATTTCACTCTAGCCTGCATTTCCAGATGTGATGACTATGCTCAAGGGCGTGGATGGTGTGGGTGGGGTCTTGAGATGCCATGAGTTAATTGCTGCAGGCAGATCCATAGTGAGGAAGGGAGGATGATGGGGAAGAGAAGCGGCACATCCATTAGTGGGGTCCAAGTGGGAGATGCCTGTGGCTGCTGACGGTGTGCCTCACACTACTTTGAGCTCCTTGTGCTGCATCCAGCGGAGGCAGCTGGCTGGACTCGGCATCCGCGATTCATTAAATGGAGTTTCATGTGGTTTAGTAACTGATGCTTGCTTTTTGGGTGCTATTGTCAAGAAGTTAAAGAAATTGAACAAGGTGAGGGTTTGGGATGGGAAGGCAGCAATGAAAAAGAATCCATTTCTCTGTTCTACAGCTTCTTCTAGGCAAGGGCAGAACAGTTTCATCTTTTAAAATTAAAGGAATTGACAATTTTGATTGCAGTCATCACAGTGTTAATTTTTTGAAGATCTGAACAGTTAAAGGGCAACATGATTTAGGCAATTATTAAAGAAATTGTAATATTTTGAATCAGTAATTTCATTAGCACATATAATCATTAAAACATTTTTCTTATGTCTTCTGATTTTAATATTTCTCCTTTTTTCTTTTCACAGAAAAAATACAGAAAAGGGTTTATTGATGTTTCAAAAATCAAGTGTGTGGAAATAGTGAAGAATGACGGTGTCATTCCCTGTCAAAATAAATATCCATTTCAGGTGAGCTGGAAGATTTTTGCAACAGTATCATGCTGGGCTTTTAATCATGCTTCCTATTTGACATTGCAGTTTCCTGTCACAGGTTTGGTGGATGACTTTTAGTTTTTTTTGTCACTGTGATAGTAATTGCTTTTCTTCATGAACTTCTCAAGTCTGTGTCGAACATTATTTTGTTCTTGTTTTGGTAGCTAGATTCTACAAATGGTCTTGAGTCTGTAAACCTCCGGTCTTATTTACTGCCATTCAGATTTATCATGGAGCAGTACAATAAGGAGTTGGGGCTGGGAATGAACAAAGTATGATGAAATTTTCTCTGTGGATTTGAGAAGCTAAGAAAGAAATGGCAAAAGTGTTACTGTCAGGACTGTACAGGAATGAGATGAAAAGGCTGCTTGTGATGAAAACAATACATGTTGATTACATTTTATTTTTGAGGGTAATCATGTTATTTTATTTTTTCTTTTCATTACATATTAATTAAAATTCATACTTTTTTCTTTTCTTCTTTAGTTTATACTGTTCTGTAAAATATGTAAGATGGTGAATGTGTAAGAAAAAGTGATTTAATAGTTGCATAATGGATATAGCAAATGACTTATTACTCTGTACCTCACTAACATTTATAAATGCAATAAACTATATATAAAAAAGATACTATTAGACAAAGGAAGTAAATATCATACTATGCTCATTTATGATTGAGGAAAGTGAGGCTCGCAGATGTTAAACGACTCATCCAGAGCCACTATGTGAATTAAAAGCCAGGCAAGCACACACACTCACCTCTCCTCACTCCCACAGGGGATGGACATGGTCCTCCATGGGCCACTCCACCTTCAGGACAGGATCCTGGTGCCTATGTGTCCTGAGAACCCAGGAGTGTTCAGTTGGCCCCTGATATTCTAGAGCTTACCACAGAAGCTCAGGACCCCCTCCAGCACCTAACCACCCCCTTCTCTGGCGGAGGGACTTTTCATGTTTTCCTTTGAGCAATGAATGTCTCAGGTGACAGTCATCTTTTTCCCAGGTCTGTGGTTTCATCATGACCTAAGGGCAAGCTGGGAAAGTCTTCAAGGCAGTATTGCCATGGAATTTTGGTTGTCTTTAATTGTTACTATGAAATTATTAGTTATATTTGAAGTAAACATTTACCTATTTGGGAGAATCAGTATCTCCTGGAAGCAGCTAAAATATCCAAGTTTTAGAGCTGCATCTGGATTATTTTCCATGGTGGTGACAGCTACATGAAAGGGGAAGAGATTACATTTAAATTTCCTCTTCTCCATTCCTTATTTTATATCTGCCATTTCTCAGAGCAAAAAGCGGGGACAATAAAGTGTAAAGTGCTTTAGGAGGCCACTCTGAGGCCAAATGCCTCCATCTGCCACTTACACTGCATCTGTGACCTTCTGTAAGTCACATACCCCCCCATGTCTGTTTCCTGTTCTAAAAATGAAAATCATAGTAGTCACTTGATCAGGTTGTTGTGAAGATTAACTGAAATGATGTATAAATAGCTGAGACATGTAGTAAGAGCAAGGTAGCCATTAATCACTGTTATTACTTGCTGTTTCTCTTACAGCCGCTACTGTTAATGCTGTATTTCCCATCCCTACCTAAAAGTGAGCCCAGTTTAAATCCTCTTGGTTAAGTGCATTGAATACATCCATAATGGGGTGTGTATATATGTATAATTTCATTTGAGGTTTAGCAAAGAATTACTTCTGCCACACTTCTGGTGGCTCTTAGACATTTTAAGCATTGTTAGGCAGTTGGGCAGAGTTATAGTTCTCATGATTCTGGACCCAGAATTAGGAATTTTAATAATTAGAATATTTCCAAGAGAAAGAGATCCACTCTGCAAGCTCGGGGTTGGTTTTAAAAATGATGGTAAAGCCAGGTGCTATGGTGCATGCCTGTAATCCCAGTAATTCCAGAGGCTGAGGCAGGAGGATCATGAGTTCTAGGCCAGAGACAGCCTGGAGAGTGTAGAGAAACCCTGTCTCAAAATTTAAAAAAAGAAGGGGTTGTGCTAGGAGGTGCATCTCAATGGTGGAGCACTTGCCTAGCATGTGTGAGGCCCTGGGTTCAACTCCTTGATACTTGGGAGGAAAAAGGGGGGAAAGGATAATGATAAAAACAGGAAAACAGAAAGCATTCCATTCCCGAACCATTTAGAAGTGCTAAGATGAATAAATCTCAACAGTTAATCAAGAAAAGGTAATCATGGACTTTAGGTATGTAATTTAAGCCAGAAAGATTTGAAAGGTGAAAAACTCCTCTCTTATAACTTTCGTATAACTAGGGAAGTATAGATGCTACTTTTACATCTTTACAATAAAATTTTGCATCAGATTCAGAGGCAAAGTGGAAAAAAATAAAAAAGGAGAAGTAGACATTTTCAAAAGACACCAAAAGTGAAAAAGCATGTTGCTTTCTCTCGCAGCGTATTCTAACCCGAGGAAGGCTGGAGAAAATAGGGAGGAACTGGCTGCCAGGTGGAGCCCTCTTCCGTGCTTCCTTAAATGAGTCATTTCTGGTGACATCTGGGGGTTCTCTAAGAGGTGGTGTGCCCTTCCTGGGCTTTGAACCCAGAGTTATCTGTCCATTTCATCGGTGCTCTTTCTCTATACCACACTGTCATTAAAAGTTTGCAGAATGGACAAGGATGTAGGTCAGTGATAGAGCCTTTGCCTAGCATGTGTGAAGTCCTGGGTTCGATTCCCACTGCAAAAAGAAAGAGAAAAGAATGTTGTTGAGTAAATAAATGCATGAATGAAGACGTACATAGGTGGGAGGATAGCAATTAAGTTAGTGGTGTTATGAGAGTATTTCCTCCCTGTTGAAATGGCTTCTGTAATTTAACAAGGGAAGTGTGCCAAGCTCTTCCCTCCTTGACAACCTGTGCCACTGTAGGGTGGCTCACCAGAAGACTTGGGGCACACAGGAAACCTGGCTCCTCACATCCTCCCTGCCATGGTAGCTGCCCACATGGATGGCATGGAAGGCGGCCCACATGGTGTGGTCTGGGTTCCTGAAGGAAGGATGGTGGTCCCCCATTTTCTCCCCAGTCTATCAAAGTACCTGAGATGCCCAAATTAGATGTTTGTGATTTGGGTTTGGGATAGTATTTCTAGAAATTTCTTATAGAAATACAGAAAATGTCCCACTTTAGCAAAGTGATAGATCCGAGCTCATTTTAGTTCACTTAATAGAGATGCAGGCTGCTATATGGACTAAACAAGGCAGTGTTTGTAAAGTACTTAGACCAAGGTAAGGAGTCAATAAACAACCAAAGTGAAGCAAATTATTATTATAATATGTGCAGGTTCTAGAAGGCCCCAAACCTAGCACTTCTTTCCAGACATGTCAGTGTTAATTCAGAATGACATTCGTGGTACATTTTAACCTTGTTCTTTTGTACAAAGTTGACTGCATTGACAAATCTGGGTAGCATGTGAAAATCATGTATCAAATGTGGAAACATATCTACCCACATCTTCATTAGCATTTTAACTTTATCTTTTTGATATCATTTCTCACATTTTTATCTGGTAATATGATATTTTCAGATATGTCTTGGAAATAGGCTTCTCTTATGATTCTTTTTGGTGTCTTATAGATAGTTGTCCCAGCAAATGCTGAAAGGTATATAGCATTATTTATTCTATGATGCTCCCATGGCTGTTAGGGTGCACGCATTTGATTGAAATGAATGAGAAGGAATTTTCTGTTCAACAGTCAGGAATAGTTATTTATCATTGAGATAGTGGGTTGTTTTTCTTTTTTTTTTTTCTTTTCTCTTTTTCCTACTTTTTTTTTTTTTTTTTTTCTGGTAGTGGGGGTTGAACCCAGGGCCTTGCGCTTGCATGCTTTGCAAGTGCTGGACTGCTGAGCTGCACCCCCAGCCCATTTTCTTACCTTTGAGATAGGGTCTCACTAAATTACACAGACTACCTCTGATCTCGAACCTGCAATCCTCCTGCCTCTGCCTCCCAAGTTGCTGGGATTACAGGTGTGCGCCACTGCACCCAGCTACTGGTTTGTTTTTCAATCCGGTAGGGTTCAACATGGTGAAAGGAGGTTTATAAAATATATTCCATTTAACCAGTTGTATTTATGTCTTATTACTGACCATCAAGGGTATAGTGACAGACTAGTGACAAAATTCTTGCATTAATTTTGTAGGCCTATTTTATTATAACGTAAAGAATGTAAAAATAAGACTAATTGCCCATCAGAAACCACCTCTAAAAGAGCTTAGGCTCTTTAGTCTGAATTCTGGCTTTCTGCATTACCAGCCAAACGCTGATGGACAGTTAGGTGGCACAACATTAGGGGACACAACATTAGGGGACAGTATTTTCAATGCCTGCTAAGTAAATAGCGCCCCCTGAAGTTACATAGAAATGGAGGGCCTTGGGGACACCTTTTTCTCTTCTATAAAATGGAAATGCTAATAGCTTGATGGTAAGATTAATTGAGTTAGTATCTATAAAGCACATAGCCTAGAGCTGGAATAGTGAGTGCTTAATATATTTAGCTGCTGCTGCAGTGATTGGCAAGAGGAATATAAAGGAATGATATACTTGTTGCATCTCTGTTGCACCGAGTTTGTCTAAGGAATTTTAGTTAATTAAATTCAAAGAGATACCAAGATCAGTGAAGCATCCCAACCTCTGTATATTATTTTTGCTTCTATAAAAACACAATTCTTTGCAAAATATGTATTCCACTTGTCATAATTAAGAGATAGAAGTGCTTTTGTAAGAAAGGAATCTAGGTTCTTTGGGTCTGAAATAATTGGCTTTTGTTTAGTCATTCACGGATCATTTATTGGTACCTGTGGCATCAAGGGCTTTGTGCCGGGCAGAAGTGCTGTGTCTGAACGTTTGTCATGGATTTCATCTTTTGTTTTATTTTAGGTTGTTCATGATGCTAACACACTTTACATTTTTGCACCTAGTCCACAAAGCAGGGACCGGTGGGTGAAGAAGTTAAAAGAAGGTAAAAACTTACATAATAATATATTAATTTGTATATAGTTTTAAGAGATATTACCTCATTATCACAAAGCAGACATATTGTTCATCTGTCTCTTGCATTTGTAATCTCTTAATCTAAAATAAGCATTTCTCCAAAGACAGTAAGTTACAATAAGTGATATCAATATATTAAAGATAACTTCCCTTTTTAAGATCTGATTGTTTCTAGTGGCATGAAGTTTCTGAGAAAAGCAGACTTCCATTTAATGTGTGATGTGTCTGAAGGTGACATGATCACAGGATTTAGTATTTTCTAAGAAATTGCCTGTATAGTCAACATTTGGTGTGGATGGATTGACATATACATAAACTGTTTATATGGGCAATTTGTCTTGCACAATCCTTATCGTTTCTCCTATGGAATGAAATGGCAGTGGGCTGCCTTTTGCAATTATCCAATATGGAGTGGCAGTGGTCACTTCTGTTCACGAGTGTGTATCACCAAAAAAAGGAGGTGAAAGAGGAGCATCTGGATTTTCTGAGTGCTGAATTATTTGACATTGTGATAATATTCACATAATAAACATGGTATTCAACGGAAGAAGTAATGATCTGCCATGTTACTTACCAGGTATTCCATAGTCTATTTTATTTTACTAATCATTAATGTGTCTGTGTATTACAGAAATAAAGAACAACAATAATATTATGATTAAATATCATCCTAAATTCTGGACAGATGGAAGTTATCAGTGTTGCAGACAGACGGAAAAACTAGCACCTGGATGTGAAAAATATAATCTATTTGAGAGTAGTGAGTATTCATTTTATTCTCTAATAATATTGTGCCCAGAATCAACATGTTATTGGTATCATGAGAAAGTGACATGATTTTTGTTTTGACAAAGTGTAGCACACTTTCTAGAGAAGCATAAATGGAGGGTGGGTATAGTTTATAAGAATGATTATATTTAGTTAGCACTAGGGCCTTCTCATGGAATCCGTAGGTCTCCTTTGAGGAGTTTTTATTGCATTAAAGCCTGTTAAAAATGAATCTAGTAAAAGTGTGAGCCAAATCTGGCATTCTCAGCAGCTTTTCTTCATTAGCGTTTGTGTATTTGCCAGCAAATAAACTCTTCCCAGATGTGTAGCTGGAAACTTCATACGGCTGCATGTTTACAATCTGAGTAGTAACATTCTCATTTTGACAGGGTTTAGTGGTATGGGTTTAGTAATCACTTCACAGTCTGTCAGAGCAGTAAAGTGTCATAATGATACTTTTATGTAGATGTCCATTTAAATAAAAATGTCTGTGGTTAATTTTCACACTAAGACCCTTATAAATCCTGGAAATGAGAGGCCCTTAGTCATCAGTTAAAAAAAATACAGACTCAGAATTGCTAGTGCAGTTGGGTGAGGGGGTATCCTGTACTTCTCTTTTCCTGATGGCACCATGCATGATGCTCACCATGTCAGTCAGAATCAGTTGAGTTTCTGGTTATGAGCAGAATGGCCACTTGGCAGGGATGGTGCTTTGTGTAAGGGCAGCTCTCCATTGTATGAGTGTCTCCACCCTGACTCGCCTGGGATAGCCTGACATTGATTTAGCACATTAATGATAAATGCCCAAGTTTCCAAGGCTATTATTGTTGGAACTGACTTTTGCACTTATCCAGTATGGAGTGGAAGTGGTCACTTCTGTTCACAAGTGTGTATCACCAAAAAAAGGAGGTGAAAGAGGAGCATCTAGATTTTCTGAGTGCTGAATTGTTTGACATTGTGATAATATTCGCATAATAAACATGGTATTCAAGGAAGAAGTAATGAACCACCATGTTATTTACCAAGTATTCCATAGTCTATTTTATTTTACTAATCATTAATGTGTCTGTGTATTACAGAAATAAAGAACAACAATAATATTATAATTAAATATCATCCTAAATTCTGTGTAGCCTAGGCTGGCCTCAAACTCTTGATTCTCCTACCTCAGCCTCCCAAATACTAGGATTACAGGCAGCACCACCACACCCAGCTTATTTTTTAAATTTCTTAAGATTTGGTATTAGGTAATACACAGTGTAACCTGCTATAAAAAGAGACCCAGAAGTTACAATGACTTAAACTAGAAATTTGTTTCAGTGTCACATCATAAAACCAGAGCTAAGTAGCTGGTCTGGGGCTGGGAGGAGCAGTTCTACAGGTGATTTCCAAGGTTGCTCCAGTTCTAGTGCTCTCTCCCTTTCTTGCAGTAAAAATTGGGAAAGGGGTCAAGGATGCTCATGAGAAGTTGCTCATGAGAAGTTGCTTCTTTTAAGGTCCAAAACAGCACACCTCATTTGTATACCGAACCCTTTGATTAGAACTTTATCCCATGTCCACCTAAGTGGGTAGCCATATGCCAGACAAAACTCCTGGGTTATGGACTGTGGAGTAAGGGGCAGACTGCCGGAGTTTATTCATCCCTCAGTGTTGTCATTATGGTAGTCCCCTTTGTCCACAGGGAATATGTCCCAAGATCCCCAGTGGTTACCTGAAATCACAGATAGCACTGAACCCTGTATGTACTGTGTTTTTCCTATACATATACACCTGTCATACAGTTTAGTTTATAATTTAGGCACTATAAGAGATTAATGTTTGCAGCCATAGCACCTTAGCACTCGTTCTCACCTGATCTTGGAAGCTAAGCAGGGTTAGCCCAGCTTAGTCCTTGGATGGGAGACTGCCTGGGAACACCAGGTGCTGCAGGCTAGGGAGAAGGACCAGGCAACCCATTCCCAAAACAATCCTGTGAATAGCAGAGAAGCACTTACAGTAGTACCAGGGATGGCACAGTGTTGAGGAGTGTTTCATTCTGTTGTGTGTAGGGTCACTAGGAGTCAGATTCAACTTGATGGCACCTGACAACAACAAGAAGAGATTAACAATACCTACTAATAAAATAGAATGGTTATAAAAATATACTATAAATTCATATGAATATAGTCAGTCTGTCTCTTTCTCAATTTCTTATTGTATTGTAGATCTTAGTAACCTCAGCGTGAGACTATTTTTCTTTCCTTATTAAGCAGACAAAGTTTAATATTCACTTAAGAGAAGCGCTTTACAGCGTCTCTTTGGCACACCCAAATTCCCCAGCATCACTGCTCTTGCACTCTGAGGGTGTTACTCAGTAAAGCAAGGACTGAACATAAGCACTGATGGCCGCAGTCCATCTGATAACCATGACAGTTCAGTGACTAATCGGGTGGATAGTGAATGCAGCACGCACATGCTGGACAAGGGGATGATTCAGGTCCCAGGAGGGACGGGAACAGGATGGCAAGAGATTTTTATCGCATCCCTCAGAAGGGTGTGCTTTTAAAACTTACGAACTGCTTATTTCTGGAATTTTCCAGTTAGTGTTTTTGTACTATGGTGGACTGGGAGTAACTCAAACTGCAGAAAGTGAAACTACAGATAAGGGGGCGGGGACTACTATAATTCTGTTTGTTTCTGTTTTGTGGTGCTAGAGATCAAACCCAGGACCTTGAGCATGCTGATTACTTGCTCTACTACTGAACCGCACCCTCAGCCCTGGTTTATTTTTTTGATTCAAAAAGTGTTATTGAGAGCCCAGTTTATACTGAGGTGGGGACACGGTGATCATAATACGTCTGAGTTGGGCAGAGGGGTTCTCTTGCCTCTGGAGTTCATTCTTAACTTTTCCACCATCAGTATCTTTATCGGTCCTTTGCAAATAGCATTTTGACCTACTTTGTTGTTGGTGTTTTCAGGTGTAAGAAAGCCACTACCCCCAGCACCAGAAACAAAGAAGGTAGGTAGTCTCCCACTTTTGCGAGTTACGTTTTGAAGTTTTTAGCCTTTGCTGTTTTACATTTTATAAGGGTTGGCAGTTCATTGAGTATATTTATGTGAGTTCTGTGAGTTATGTGAACTGATGGGAGTTCACATGATGCTGTTTCCTCTGTCTTAGAAGCAGATGGACTATGACTCATCGACATTGTTCTTGGTGTCAAATAATATCAATTATATAAATTTCAGCATTGGCAGTCCTGTTATCTTCTGTTGTTTGCCTGTGGTTTCACTTAAATATTTGTACGAGAGCTGTGAGACTCCAGGGGAATATGTTAGTCTTTAATGATGCAATGATATGCCTTTGAGGAGTGGTGTGTTAAGAAGACATGTACTTGGGGCCCAGTTAGGACCCTAGCCAGTGTGAACTGATGTGAGCATCTTTGAGTAGAGCACTTAAGCCATCCTTGCCTCGGTTGTAAACTACGAGTTATAATATTCTACTTCACAGGAGCAGAATTAATAATAAGTGAGCAAAAATGTGTTAGATCCTAAGCATGTGCCTTGTGTCTTATGGGCATAAGGAAATGTAAATTCCCTTGAGTGGGAGGAGACCTACCAACAGACTCCATGGGGCATGGTTCCCCACTGCAGGCCATTTTGACAGTGGGTCAGCCATTGGTCCCCTTGCTTCCCACTCTTTTATTACGCATGCCTCTGTTTGGAATGCTATCCTTTCTAATACTTAACCACAGGTTTTGCTCCTCCCCTATATCTTGAATCCCACTAGAAGTCTAGTAGTATCAACATTGTCAAACTTTGAAGAGGTCACCGGGTTATATTAGGTGACTTATACTTGAGGTTTCTGCTTTACTGTGTGGTGATGTGTGAGTCCTTTAGTGTTGTTATCATTTTGCTTCATGATCAGTTTCAAATAGAAAACGAAACTTTCAGATGTTGTCTTCTTTGCTTAGAGAAGGCCTCCTCCACCAATTCCACCTGAAGAAGAAGAATCTAATGAAGAAATAGTTGTAGCAATGTATGATTTCCAAGCAACAGAAGGACATGACCTCAGATTAGAGAGAGGGCAAGAGTATATCATACTGGAAAAGAATGATGTCCACTGGTGGAAAGCGAGAGATAAATATGGGTGAGTGTTTCCTCTCTCTGTATGAGATGCAGTGGTGAGTGGGAGTTAAGTGTTGAGTGAAGAGTGTATGAGCTATCACTAGGTGTAAGGGGATGAGTTCAGATGGCCATAAGTTAAAGTACATGTTATTACTTTGCAATGTGTTGAGTGACCACAGTGTGTTCTTGGTGGTCATTAGATAAGTGCAAATTTATCAATCACTTCTTTCCAGAAGTTAGGATGCATTACATTGCTGCCTGTTTGCCATTGTTTCTAGGCCTTTCTCAGTGCAGCTGAGCTGTATATGTGTGTATGTGTGTGTGTATGTGTGTGTGTTATAAATTCTTACTAATAGTTCAGATTCAAATTTAAGATGCCAAAGCTCCTACCCAGTTTTCTGATTTTATTTGTGTCTCTTCTGTACTGAAAATCTTGGCTCATACCTTAACAAGAGTGCTTCTTAAATGGTTGTGTGCATGAGAGTTATCTAGGGTAAAACTAAAGGTCTTCTCAATTCATATCTCTTGGGGTCTTTGCCTTTTCAACAAGTGCCCCCAAGAGGATGGATGCAGAGACTACTTTTTGTGAAACTCTTCTGTAGGGACTGGTGAGATGCTAGAGTGGTGTATGTTTTTATCCAACACTTTCACTTCTGTGAAGTAGTAGTTTCTTTAAAACATCCTTAGGGGCTGTGGGGTGGGGAGGAGGTGTGCACACCTGT
The DNA here is from genome assembly GCA_007922755.1 of Pedetes capensis. Classification (NCBI taxonomy): domain Eukaryota; kingdom Metazoa; phylum Chordata; class Mammalia; order Rodentia; family Pedetidae; genus Pedetes; species Pedetes capensis. The sequence goes on from VMDO01000755.1 coordinate 193,131, forward strand.
AATTCCAGCGACTCTGGTGGGTGAGACAAGAGGATCAAAAGTTCAAGGCCAAAGGCAGCTTGCGCAACTTCACGAGACCCTGTCTCAAAATAAGAACAACTGAAAAAAATGGGAGGCCTGGGGGTGCGGCTCAGTGGTAGAGCCCTTGCCTAGCATGCATGAAGCCCTGAGTTCAACCCATCAGTACTGGAAAAAAAAAAAAAAAGCCTAGTGTGGGTGCACATGCCCGTAGTCCTGGCACTAGGAAGGCTGAGGCAGGAGAATCAATGTGAGTTTGAAGCCAGCTAGTCTACATAGCAAGTTCCAGGCCAGCCTGGGCTACATAGAGACCCTGTCTAAAACAAAACAAAACAAAACAAAACAAAACACAAAACAAACGGACAAGTGAAAACACCCTGAAAATTGTGAATTCTAGAGCAGCATCATAGAATATTGGAAAGAGCATTGGACCTAGTCATAGGTCCAGAGTTCATGTTCTGGCTCTGTTGCTGGATAATGAGACCTTGAGAAAGTACCTTAATGTTTCTAAGCTTTGCTTTTCCTACCAGAAATGAATACAGTAGTGTCTGCCTACCTCAGTATTTTTGTGTGGATCAAACACAGAAGTACTTTGTAAAGTCAAATGATAAAGATATATTGAATTATTGAAGGTCAACTATTTTTTCTCTTCCCTTCCTTCTTTCCCTCCTTCCTTCCTCCCTCCCTCCCTCCCTTCCTTCCTCCTTCCTTCCCTCCCTCCCTCCCTCCATCTTCCTTTCCTTCCCTCCCTCTCTCTCTCTCTCTCTCTCTCTCTCTCTTTCTTTCTTTCTTTCTTTCTTTCTTTCTTTCTTTCATGGTACTTAGGGGTTGAACCAAGGGCCTTGCACATACTCTGTGAATGCTCTACCACTTGGCAACACCCCCTGGACCATTTTTCAATTTTTTATGCTGAGTCAGAGTCTTGCTAAGTTATGCAGGCTGCCTCTGGCCTTGAACCTGTGATCCTCCTGCCTCAGCCTCCCAAATCACTGGAATTACAGGCATGTGACACCACCCTTGGCCAGCTAGTTTTTCTTATAAGCTTTAGACAATATGCTATAGTTTTCCAGACAGTCAGATATTTTTCTTTCTTTAAATAATCTCTTGGTAAAGTAATTTGTTTGCTTAAAGTTTTTTTTTTTTTTTATTCTAGGAGTGAAGGATATATCCCAAGTAATTATGTAACAGCAAAGAAATCAAACAACTTAGATCAATATGAGTAAGTAAATGTTTATTTTGTGAATGTGGAAAATCAGAAAATGTTTTCATTTCCTAACAATGTAAGGCATTTGGAAGATTTTTGGATAGCTTTAGAAGGTTGTACCAATACGTCTTTAACTCAGTTGTCAGGTGTGGTAAAAAACTGTGAGAATTAGTTTCTATAAGACATTTTTCCTGCAGGTACTATGTGTGAATGGAATTATATAAGCAGTCACAATTGGATTGATTTGAAACAAATTACAGCTTAGCTGATTTTGAAATATAGATCGTTGTTCCTTTATTCAAAATATGTGAATAAGCCAGGTGCTGTGGTGCATGCCTGTAATCAACCTGGGAGGCTAAGGCAGGAGGATCATGAATTCAAGGCCAGAGGTGGCCTGTGCAACTCAACAAGACTCTGCCTCAAAATAAAAAAATTTTGAAAGGGGGATGAGGGTTCAGCCCAATGGTAGAACAGTTGCCCAGCATATGTGAAGCCCTGGATTCAACCCCCCCAATACTGAAAAATAAAAAAGATATGGAAATAACAGTTCCTAGAGTGGCCTTAAAAATATTTTCTTGTTTCCTTTTTATTATTAGGATAATAGTATATGATTATAGTTTTAAAAACCTTGAAAACAGGAAAAAAATTTATAAGCTGTTTCAAAAACCTTGAAAGCAGGAAAAAATGTGAATAAGAAAAAATAGCTTATAAATCAGTTTTACCTCTATCAGCATTAGTATATTTCCACTTAATCATTTTATTGCTTTTAAAAGATAGAATCATGCAGTATATACTGTTTTATATATCTTTTTTTTCATTTAACCATATATTATGAGGGAATGTTTCCTCCTGCTATTAAACATTCCCTGAAAACATTTTCATAGCTACATTATATTTAATTCAGTCATAAATTCATTAACTATTTACTGAGTTCTTAGCATATATCTGGAGCTGTGCTAGGCCCGAGGGGTACAACCAAGCATATAGCTCATGGATTCACAGTAATTTATATGCCCACATCCTTATTTGTGAGGCATTAGGTTGCTTTGGATATCTTGGTATAGAAAAACACCTGGAGTAACCTCTTCTTACTGTCTTAAACCGGATCTCTAAAATCTACATCTTAGCCAAAACTTGTGTGTTTATGAACTTTGTTAAGACTTCTAATGCATGCTATCATATTACTTTCTAGAGAAGTTCTATTATTTCTATGCCCACTAGCAGTGTGTGGCCAAGTTTTTTTTTTTTTTTTTTTTTTCTGGTACTGGGGGTTGAACCCAGGGCCTCGCACCTGCATGCTTTGCAAGTGCTAGACCACTGAGTTGCACTCCCAACCCATTTTTTTAACTTTTTTTGAGACAGGGTCTCTCTAGGTTACACAGACTACCCCTGGTCTCGAACTTGCGATCCTCCTGCCTCCACCTCCCAAGCTGCTAGGATTACAGGCGTGTGCCACCGCACCTGGCTGCGTGGCCAAGTTTTGAATACAAGGTTCATATGTACCATTCCTTTGTGGTCATTCTGAGGGAGTGTATTAATGTGTCATTCACTTCCTTAAAAATAACGAGCTGTTCCTTTTGTCCATGTCACTTTAACATGAGCATACCTTAAAATCCAGAAAAAATTCATAGGTTCAAAAAGTCACAGAACTCAGTGGTGCAATCCCTTAAAGCGATTTTGGAAGTAGGTGGAAGTGTAAACAATTTGCAATTATGTATTGCATAACACATTTCTGCCAAAACGGATTGGGTATTTGACAGTGGTCCCCTAATATATTGGAGCTGAAAGATTCCTATTACCTAATATCTTTCTGTACCTTTTCTATGTTTGGATACACAAAGACTTAGCCACAGTGTTACCATTGCCTATGGTATTCAATGCCTGCAGCTGTAGCACTGTGGCATCCAATCCCATCAGATCTTGGAAGCTTAAGCAGGGTTGGGCCTGGTTAGTACTTGGATGGGAGACTGCCTGGGAGTACTGCATGCTGTAAACTTGGAAGAAGGACCTGGTAACCCACTCCCAAAATCAACCAACCACAGAAAACCCTATGATTGGCAGAGAAATGCTGATAATAGTGCCAGGCATGGCACAATGTCGGGTAGTAGTTCATCTGTGGTACATAGGATGGCTATGTGTTGGTCCTGACTTGGCAGCACCTATCAACAGTAACAACATGGTATTCATTACAGTAAGATGCTGTACAGGTTTCTAGGTTAGGAGCAATAGGCTGTCATCATATATCTATGGCGTATGGTCAGCTGTACCAGCTAGGTTTGTGTTAAGTACATGTCTGTCATGATTGTGCAGTGATAAAACTGCCTAACAATGCTTGCTCCAAGAAAACCATCATCATTAAGTGATGGATGACTCTATAAACAAAATAGTTTCTGTTCTTAAATATGTTTTTGGAAAATACAGTAAAATCCTTAGAAATAGGGATGATGCTAAAAAGTGAAAACTTAAACCTGACTTGAAGTGATAGGACTGAGAACTAACAGATAATTTGGGGAGGAAGGTGCATGAAAGTGGGTAATCCCTATCTCATTATGAGTATTCCTCTTGTGACTTGTGGAATGTCAAATAAGGATTTAAGGTACTTGAGTTTATGATTGATGGCCATGGGATTTTTGGTTATACCTTCATTTGGAAATGTAATCTCTCAGAGGGATTTTCCTCCTCTGCATGACTCTGAACCTGCCGTGTATGCTCTCTTGTGTGGGTGTCCCCTTCTGCATTCTGTGTCAGGGCCAGAGATTCTACATGGTGCTGTGCCAGGCTGAACCAAACAACAGTGGGGAATGCTGTTCTCAGCGGGGGCAGGCAGGGTTCCCCTGTTCTGCCGTCTTCCTACTGCATGTTCTGTTTTGTTTTGTTTTGTTTTGTTTTTGCAACAACCCATCTAGCAACACATTTTCCATGACCCCGTGGTTATTGAATCAATTGTTCTGCTGTTTTCTGGGCTGACAAGGAATCCCAGGCCTCAGCTGTCCCTGGGCTGGACCCAGACTGCCAGGCCTGCAGCTACCAGGGCTGTGAGTAACCTAGTTCTGACCTCTACACCCAGAGAACAGTTTGGGGAGGAGACCATGAAAGAAAGAGACTTTGCTGGGATGGCCCAGAGCAGATTGGGTGTTCTTGATGGAAAGATGATTAAGGAAGAAGGTGGCAGAAGTGAAATGTCCTGAACAGGAAAACGTGTAGGATACAAGCTTTGAGTGGGTGGCCTGGGAAAGAGGGACACCATTAGAAAGCAGGCAAAGATTTGTGATTAGTTGGTTGGTCATTTTATATTTTTCCTTCTTTCTTCTTTCCATAGTATACCCTCACCCATTAGTCAGGGTCTGACATTTCCAGAAGGACTGAGTGTCCCCAGGCCTCCTCTTTCCTATTATCCAGACACTGCTATCAAGTTCTGTTTCTCTGGGATGTTGTAACTAGCTCACTTGAAAAATGAAATCACATTGGGGTTTTGAAATCTGAGAATGACTTGATGAGTTACCTGCCAGTCCTCTGCGTTGTTTCCAGAGGTGGAGTTCTTTTGTTGTTGTTGTTGTTGTTGTTAGGTGCTGTTGAGTCGGTATCCGACTCATAGCGACCCTCATAGGGTTTTCAATGGCTGTTTTGGGATTGCCTTTAGCAAAAGGGTATTACCCTTGGTGACAGGCTTGTGAGAGGTTCACAGCCTGGCATCTCTGTCTGTTTGTGTTATGTGGGTTCCTTCACGTTCTACCCATGTATGGCTCTTTCAGACAGAGTGAATTCAACAAAGGTCTTTTTCTTCTTGCTGGGGGATAGGTATCATAGGAGAGAAGAGAGGAGTCATGAGGAGCCATTAGGAAATACTTGTCACTTGTTAGTTCATCTATTTATTTTTTCCTCATTCCTTCCTTCACTATACCCTTAAAAGTCTGAGTTTATATCCTGTGTTGTCCTCACATCACTATTTTTGTTGTTGTTAGGTGCCGTCGAGTTGTGTCCAACTCATGGTGACCCTCATAGGGTTTTCAGTGGCTGATTATTTTTCGTGATTGCCTCGGGAGTGGATTGCCATGTCCTTCTCCCATTTTTGCAGTGCTGGGAATCAAACCTGGGACCTCAGAGACTCCAGAGCATTGCCCTACCAACTGAGCTAAATCCCAGCCCTCACATCATGATAGACCTGAGATAACTAATTTATAAAGAGAAAAGGTTTATTTTGGCTCACAGTTTTGGAGGCTGTAGTCCATGACCTATTGGCGTCACTGTTTTGGGCTTGTGATTAGGCAGCACATCATGCTGGGAGGAGGGTGGCAGAAAAAAAAAAAAAAACACGCTTATATTACTAGAAAGCAGAGAGGAAGAGGAAGGGCCTGGAATCCCATAGTCCCTTTTGAGGGCACCCCCTCATGACCTAAGGACCTCCCATAAGGCCCACCCATCACAGTTTCTGTGTCATCCAGTGGAGCCATGCTGGGCACCAAGCCTTCCGCACATGGGCCTTTGGGGGACATTGCAGATCCAAATCATGGCATATGCTAAGGATGGGAGAAATCATTTGGGGGGAACCCATAAGTACTGTAAGAATGACCCTTGGGAACAAGATTTCAAAGAGCCTGCACTGTGCAGTAGATTCCTTTTCTTTTCTTATTCCCTTTGTACCTTCCCAGGATCTAGAATATAGTAGATGGGAAGGGGCCTCTTTTCTCTGAGTGTTGTATGTCTAATGTTTTTGAAGCCACAGTTTCACTTTCTGGATTTCCTACATTTGAACCCTTCCTCCCTTCCTCTTCCTGTGAATATGTGGGACCAGATCTTCTGCTGTCAATAAAACGTTTCCCCCTCAATCTCTCACATTCTACTAGTTCATCCCACGTAATTAGAGTTCCACTTATCTTGCCTTAGCTAAATTTCATGACTATTTTTGGCACGTGACCTGTGTTTTTTGTATCAGTGGAAAAGCTTTATGGACAGAATTCATTCCATTCTCCGCATGTATTACATTTCTCAACTGTATTTGGAAATGGATCAATCAGAACGACAATTTTGTTGAACTTGGTCTCATTTCTTTTTTTTTTTTTTTTCTGGTAGTACTAGGGGTTGAACCCAAGGCCTCATGCTTGCATGCTTTCCAAGTGCTGGACCACTGAGCTGCACCCCTAGCCCTTTTTTTTTTTTTTTTTTTTTTTTTTTTTTTTACTTTTTGAGACAGGGTCTCCCCAAATTATGCAGACTGCCTCTGGTCTTGAACTTGCCATCCTCCTGCTTCTGCCCCCCAGAGTTGCTGGCATTATAGGCGTGTGCTATCACGCTTGGCACTTGGTCTCATTTCATAAAGTGAGATCCACCATAATGAGGTATTGACAGTGCTGTGTCCTGGTTCATTACCCCAGACTCCAAATAAAATATCCAACATCATTAGCTTGTATTGAGATTGTGATTTGCAGTTGATTGTTACATAAAAGCATCCCGACAGAAAGAGACCTTGTCTTGTATTTTGTTCTTTGTGGCTTTGCCTTCCTCAGTCATGGAGGGCCTTTGTATTTGCTTATCCAGGATGTTTTCTGGGCCCAAGGCAGGTGCTGGTTCTTTTCAGAAAGGCTGAGCCAGTGGTGGAAAATTCAGATGCCCAGAGGAGCTGGGCTGGCTTTTATGACATTTGAAGTCTCAGGGTATTTGACTGAAGAAGCAATTTTTTTTCCAGCTAAAAAACATCCAACAAAACAAATTTAAAACTGGAGGCCAAAGAAAATGAGTGTATTCATGTTCTTTTGGGCTCTGCTGTTACCTAGAGGGATTGCACTGGGGGAAACCGAGAGAGAAATACCTCTGAAGATGAGGTGGGAGATGGCAATGTCTTATCCTTCCCAAAGGTTAAGAAGAGACACAGATTTGCAGAGCCCTGGGGTGTGGCACCGGGTTGTGGCAGGACCTGGTGGGAGGGAAGGAGCAGCTGCTTGGACAAGTCAGAGATCTATAGTAGAGCCTCGGGGACCCAAGGGGATCATGGAGTGTGGAAACCAGCAAGTCTGGAAGACCTAGATGGCCTGCTCTTAAGTGTTTCTCTTTTTCTCTTGATGCTTAGGACCTTCATGAAATTCAGTGGAGAGCCACCATAATGTCTTGAAGTGATATCTAACATGTTGGTGAGACAGGGACTTGTAATAAGATTTAACTTGAATTCAAGACAATAATGTCAAGTGACATTTCCTGCGTGGTTAAATGACTGGAATAAAATTCCTTCTTGTTATCATAATAGTTGGGACAGTGGAAATGATTTTTATATTGAATAATGAAGAATGGCTTAAGTAAGTTATGGCACATCCAAATCAAGACACATAGGACTGTCATGGGACAAATTGAGGTTATGATTTACCAAGTAAAGTTTTATTTGGCTTTAGTAAAACAGTAAGAATGTGGGCTTACCTACATATTTTCATAAGAATGTGAAAAATATCTGGAAGTATATATGTCAAAATGTTACTGGCTATCTAGGGATAGTGGCACACACCTGTAGTCCCAGCACACAGGATGCTGAGGCAGGAGGATCGCAAGTTCAAGGCCAGCCTGGGCTACAGAGTGAGTGTCAAAAAAAAAAATGTTACTTATTGTTTATTGAGTTTATGAATGATTTCTTGCCTTGTTCTTATTTATTGTATTTGTTACTGTTGCTCTATATTATCTTATTAATTCTACTAAGAATAAAAGATAATTTTTAAAAATGTAAGGCCTCAAGTGTCTCCTTTTCTGTTTAGATGGTATTGCAGGAATATGAATAGAAGCAAGGCAGAGCAACTCCTCAGAACTGAAGTAAGTGCTTATGCTTGTTTTGTGGGTTTGATTCCCTCACAAATTAATGATAATGAAATCCTTAAAATCCTAGATAAGCAATTCCCCATACTTGTTTGTGAAACCTAAGAGGACTCATATAAATTCAGGTTTTTTCCCTGAGAAAAAGTAAATGTTGATGTGTTGGCTTAATGGGCCACATACTGAGTGGCTTTAACAAATGAACTTTATTGTCTCATGGTTATGGAGGCTAGAAGTCTGAAGTCAAGGTGGCAGTAGGACTGATTCCTTCTGAGGCAATGGGAGGAGAATCTCTCCCACGCCCCTGTCCTTGGCTTGGAGATGGCTGTTTGCCATTTCTTCATTTCATCTTCCCTCTGTGCATGTCTGTCTTTGTGTCTAAATCTCCTCTTTTTATCAGGACACCAGCCATATTGAAGCAGAGCCTGCCCCAATGACCTCATTTTAACTTGAAAACCTCCATAAAGGCCTGTTTCCAAATAAGTGACATTCTGAAATACTAGCGCTTAGCTCTCTTGACTTTTTGGGGTCAGACACAACTAAACCCATATCAGTAGGGAGTAGCTATACATGAGCAACATTTTCTTTTCCATTCTTACTGGTTTATCACTTACTACCTTGACTTTAATACTTGAGTATATTTTCTTTTGTGCTTGAAGTTGTTTTAGAATAATTTACATTGGTATTATACTTAGTTTTAGAAATGAAAGTTTAATAACAAATGTTATTGACTATTGAGGTAAATATACCAAAATTATCATACTTTAAAGAGAAATAAAGGGAAAAGATAAAATATAGTTTAGAGGAAATGGCACTGGGCTGAGGAAGACCTGAGTGTAACTATGATTTTTCTACTCTTCATTTCTGTAAAAAGGTTGAATTAGAAGAGGGTCTCTACAATTCTTGCATTTATGATCTAGTTGTTCTATTTAGTAATGATTACAGGTCTTCAAAATGCATTCTTTCTCATTTTCTCTCCTGCATATTACTACCTCTCAAGGTTTTACTGAGAACTTATTTCTGTAGTTTATGTCACAAAAGCAATAGCAGGTGACTTTGCTAATATTCAGACTACACCTAACTGTGCCCATCCCCACAGGACCGTTGTGTGCTTTCCCAGAGACCCCACAATGAGAGGCAGCTGTAAGGGAGTTGGTACCAAAGTGACCCAGGGTCCAAATTCCTGGCTCACTACTTTCTAGCTGTGTAACTTTAGGCAAGTTATCCAACCTTTCCATGCCCCTTTCCTTACCTGTGAAGTAATGCAGGTATAGCAGGAATACCTATTGCATAGGACTGTTTTGAGGATTAAATACATTCATATAGTAGAACACATTAAAACAGCAATAGATTTTTAAGAAATTAATGGTAGCTATTATATCATTTTACTGATGAATTCACTATCAGAATTATTATCCCTAATTGTTCTTATCTGATATATTTATGGGACCGTCTAATTCCATTGTCTTTCTTATGAGTAAGAATAAAATTTATTTTGCCTTCCAGCTATGAAACACACTTCTCTTCTTAGTATAAATGCTAAACACTGGATATAGTGCTGTTAGTAGAGAAGTATTCAAAGTTCATAGCTTCTATTTCTTTCTTGCTCTTCAGCTTGGAATCACATGAAAATTTATCTATTATTCTCTCAGCACTGTTTCCAACTTTCAGTATTCTCTATTTAAGTTACTTGTGCTTCCACTTCTCTTTCTGCTAAGAGTGATATTTAAAATTGAATTCCAGGGGAATTAAGGATATGTAAGTATATTTTTATAAAGAGCACTGAGATATTTACAGGAAAAATGCCATGTGGATAGAAAATGATATTGAGTCAGGATTCAATGCTTATAGCAAACATGAAGAATATATGAAATGAAATGAGAAACCCAATCATTAAGAAATACATTTTTCAATGTCTGTTTTCCCACATGTCCAGGACTTACAGGAACTGCAGCATCTTGTCTGTTAGCTCTGGAAGGGCTCTGAGAACTCCTGTGGTTGAAATATCATCAGTGTGTGTGAGAATTTGTAGTTGTGAGGAATTGTAAGTGCACTTTCTTTAGTCTCAGAGCCCAGTTGTGTGAGGTAGAAAGTCACATGGATGAGAGAAGCCAAGGTGCCCTATTTTAAATTGTGCCTCTCCAAAGAAGATTTTCTAAGCAAAGGACAGTCATCAGAAAAGTTGTAAGATTAGGTTCTTGAATCTTCCCTACGACATCAATATTAGCAACTGGAGTGAAAAAGAAATTTCTCACTTGAATTTTAGGATAAAGAAGGTGGTTTTATGGTAAGGGACTCCAGTCAACCAGGCTTGTACACAGTCTCCCTTTATACAAAATTTGGAGGGTAAGTAATCATACTTTATTTTATGTCTTTTTTTTAATTTAGAGTTTTTATATGAACTTCTTATATTGTTTGTATATATTCTTAATTTTCAAAAAAAAATGATGCTGCATTTCAGCATTAAAAAGGAAAACCTGAATTTAATTTCTAAAGTCTGTACTATATTCTTGTATTTGTATTTTCAGTAATTTCCACCATAGTTTTCCACAGATATACTTGTTGAGAACGGCAATAGAAACTTTAGTAACATTTATCAAATAATAATTGTGCACCAAGCTAAGCACTAAGGATGCCACAGTGAACAAAGTAGGCACAGACCCTGCCTTCCCATAGCTTAGTGGGGGCCACAGACAGGCTATCAGGCAGGTATGGTAGTGTAGGAGTAAGTGCCAGGGTAACATGTGTGTATGTGCATGTGTGCATGCACTTAAGCATGCGAGTGTATGTAGTAGGTGGGAAGTATATAGTCAAGACACACTTGAGTTATTCATAAATGTCCGAAGTAACATCCCAGCTGAGACCTCAGAGGTAAGTATGGCAAGAAAAACTAGGGGGGCAGGGACAGAGTATTTCTGACTCAGGAAACTGCCTGAAGTCAGGTATAAAAGAGGATATGGCAAGTTTAAGGGTCTGAAAAAAGTGTATGTTGCTGGACTATAGGATGGAGACAAAGTGAAGGGAGGAAGAGAAGCCTGAGAGACAGAGAAACAGAAGTCAGGATGTGTCAGTGTGATGAGTCTGAGCTTTATCCTGAAAACAGAGGGAATCATCTCAAAAGCATTTTTAGCAAGAGATGACTAGAGAAGATCTCTGTTCTAGAAGGATATCTGGGGTGGAATGTATACATTTATAAGATCAGTTTGTTCACTTTTAGCAGGGCAAGTGCCCTAGACACTTGCAAGTTTATGCATAAACAGCTAATTGTTGAGCAGAGGTGGTAAATGTTCCGTCTCTCTCTCTTATGCAAAGACTGAATATGTTATCAGTGACCATTCCAAATTTTCCACCTGTTAAGGTGAAAGGAAAAGCTAAAAAGGACATGGGAAAAATAAGAGAGAGTCTGTGAATTTACTTTATTCTGAGTTGATTGTCACACATTTCAATTTTTGTCACAGAGAAGGCTCATCAAGTTTCAGGCATTATCATATAAAGGAAACAACAACATCTCCAAAGAAGTACTACCTAGCAGAAAAGCATGCTTTTGGTTCAATTCCTGAGATTATTGACTATCATAAGCACAATGCAGCAGGTAAGTGAACTGTTTGCCTCTATTTGATACTAGGTAGTGATTAAAATGATTGCACATTGTAACTAATTCTTCCTTGAGCAGTCTTATTTTGGAGTTAGTTGTAGAAAGTGATTGATATAAAATTATTGCATATTAAGAAAGTGATATATCCAAGGAAAAATCAGAAATAATGTCAGGTTTAATTAAAAGCTCTGTATGTACCTTAAGACATGAGTTCTTAATTGGTATATGGTAAATATTCATACTTTGGTGATTTATATCCTTGATACTAAACTAAGATCCAACATATGTCCATTTTAAGCTGGGTGTAGTGGGATACCTATAGTCCCAGTAATTCTGGAGCCTGAGGCAGGATTGTTTGAGTCCTTTTAAGCCCAGCCTGGGCTACCTACAGAGACCTCATCTCAAAAAGAAAAAAAACAACAAAAGATATGTCTATTTTAGAGAAGGTGCCAGATGAGCCAGGATTTCATCCTATGCTGTAGGCTTCCAAAGAGTAAAGTTCAGATAGATGCCCCTTGATGTACAGTGGGGTCACATCCTTGTAAACCTGTCATAGGTTGAAACTATCCCAAGTCCAAAATGCGTTTAATACACCTAACCTACCTAACATCTTAGCTTGCCAGCACATTTCACTGTAGAGGAGCAGTGTTTATTCTCGTGATCCTGTGACTGGGATCTGTGCCTGGCTGCAGCCATCCAGCATCTGGAGAGAGTATCCTGTCACATTATTGCCAGCAATGGGAAAATTCAGAATTCACTCGCTATGGAAAAGGTCCAGAATTCCACGTACAGTTTCTACTGACAGTGCTTTTGCACTGTCATAAAGTTAAACAGTTTAAGTGAAACCATTATAAGTGGCTGTTGCTGTTGTTGTTAGGTGCCGTCGAGTTGGTATCTGACTCATAGTGACCCTACATACAACAGACGAAACACTATTGTCAGTGCTTCTCTGCTATTCATAGAGTTTTCAACAGTGGATTGATTTTTGGGAGTGGGTTGCGAGGTCCTTCTCCCAAGCCTACAGCAGCTGGTGTTCCCAGGCAGTCTCCCATCCAAGTACTAACCAGTCCTGACCCTGCTTAGCTTCCGAGATCTGAAGGGATTGGAAGCCACAGTGCTATGGCTCCAGGCAAAGTGTTGCCTGGGCTGTCCTCGAACTAGAGATTCTCCTGCCTCATCCGCCACAGCTCATTGATTACTTCCGTGTGCCACCACGACCAGCATATACGTCATAGACCATTTATAATCATGTCCTACACATTTTACATCTTCCTGAGTCTCTGCTACATTTGGTATCTGAGTGGGAGCAAAACAAACATCAAAACAAAATAAACAAAGTAGAAACCACGTTTATACCCATTGAGATTCTGTAGGATGGTTTCAGCAAGATTTCAATCCTTTGACTTTAAAGGTATAACTGAGCAGGTGATAGCCAGGTGCCTAACCCAATCTGTGGGAAATTATCTTTTGAAACTTTGTCAGAGGAACTTTTTGCAAAGCCTGTTGGTATTTTGGGAGTCTGTTTACTTTTCTTTTTTTTTTTTTTCAAAAGGAGTTGAACCCAGGGCTTTGTATATGCGAAGCAAGTACTCCACTGCTGAGCTACACCACCAGCCTCTTTTTTATTTTTTATATTGAGAAAGGTTCTCACTAAGTTGCTTATTAGGCTGCCTCTGGCCTTGAACTCATGATCCTCCTCCTGCAGTCTCCCACATTGCTGGGATTACTGGCTTGTGCCACAGCACCATTTACTTTTTTTCAGATGATGGGAAGAGTTAGGGAGGTATCATGTACCTACCACATAATTCATCCACTAGAAGTGTATAATTTGGTGGTTTTGAGTATGTTTACCGAGTTGTGCCAACTCTCACCATGTCATGATTCCAAAAAGAAATCTTATGCCCATTAGTGGTCACCCCATGCTCCCCCTTCACCAGCTTATCCTCTGGCAACTACAAACCTACTTTCTGTCTCTATATACTTGCCTATGCTGAACATTCCTTAGAGATGGAATCATATAGCATGCAGTCGCTTGTGGGTAATTTCCTTGATGCAGTATAATGGTTTTGTTTTTTGTTTTTTGTTTTTGCAGTACTGGGGGTTGAACCCAGGCCTCGCACTTGCATGTTCTGCAAGTACTGGACCACTGAGCTGCACCCCCAGCCCCTTTTTTTTTTTTTTTTTACTTTTGAGACAGGGTCTCACAAAGTTATACAGACTGCCCCTGGTCTCGAACTTGTGATCCTCCTGCCTCTGCCTTCCAAACCACTGGGATTACAGGTGTGCGCCACTGCGCCTGGCTCATGTAATGTTTTTTGACATTTGCTCATGTTGTAGCACATGTAAGTATTCCATTATTTTTTTTTAAACTTACATCACAAATTTATACAAATAGTCAGGTAATACAAACTGCACAGGGCTTTACACATAGGAATTACATAATAACATCTATCAGTTACTGACTCACCATGCAGAGCCTAGCACAATATTTGTGGAATGGTTCGGTTCTCTAGCTAATGTACAAATCTACCCTTAACTCTTAAATAAAATAATTGTTCCAACTTCAGTGTAGTAATGCTAAAGGGGGAGACAGAGGATGGGCAGCCTCTAATTCCAAATCTGGGGAGTTATATTAACACTCATCTGTTACAATAAAGTCATCCTTCATCTGCTTTTGCAAGACAGGATACAGTTTGAGTATGCACAAACCATAGATGTAGTGAGGTTGGGGGAAAACTAATTGCTTAAGATGTCACTAGGGATTCTGGACAATATGAATCCTCAAATATATATATATGGATGGGCTGGGATTTAGCTCAGTTGGTAGACCGCTGCACTGCAGTCTCTGAGGCCCCGAGTTCAATCCCAAGGCAATCCTGAAACAGTCAGCCATTGAAAACCCTATGAGGGTCGCTATGAGTCGGATACTGACTCGAAGGAACACAACAACATTATATGTATATATATATATATATATATATATATATATATATATATATACACACACACACACATTTTTTTTTCTATAATGTACTTACTGAACACATCCTTAGAAATTGGTTTACATGTTCTGCTCAAGTCTAATATGTCCTAGGGAGAGGTCCTGGGCTTGATGAAATTTCTAAATTCAGGCAGCATGCTGGATAAAGTATCCATTCCTTTTTATTGACAAATAACAATCCATTGTATGGATTTTGTTGTTCATCAGTTGTTGGACATTTGAGTTTCTACATTTTGGCTGTCATGAATAATGCTGATATGAACCAGCTGTGTATGAGTGTTTGCATAGGAATATGTTTTTATTTCTTTTTGCTATTTACCTAGGAGTGGATTGGCTGGGTCATATTACAATTTTATATTTAACATTTGAGGAATTAATTCATATCTGTTTATCCCCAAAGAATGTTTCGTATCACTTGTTTTGTTGTTTTCTTTTTTGGTGTTCATGTTCCCCTATTTTTTCCTTTGTGTTCTTGTATAAGTATTATTTTCACGACTATCTCAATTCATCAACAAACATGTTTTTAGTGCCTCTAGATCATCATTGATGCCTGCAGCTGTAGCCCTGTGGCATCCGATCCCATCAGATCTCGGAAGCTAAGCAGGGTTGGGCCTGGTTAGTACTTGGATGAGAGACCACCTGAGAACCCCAGAAGCTGTAGGCTTGGGAGAAGGACCTGACAACCCCCTCCCAAAAATCAATCTGCCATTGAAAACCTATGAACACCAGAGAAGCACTGACAATAGTGTTTTCCCTGTTGTACAGAGGGTCGCTATGAGTCGGATACTGACTGGACAGCACCTAACAACAACAACAACAACAAAGATCATCATTGATCCTGATTCTCCCAGATCTTGTCCCTGAGGGGAGACAGATGCACAATGTTAGATTATGGTGAGATACACTCTACTAGAGGAAATACAAGGGTCACCCCCTGTTTCTCCTGTAGTGTTGTAAACAACTTAGGTTAAAGAAATTAACTTACTGGTTTCCAGTAGTTGATATTCCTGGTCGTGAATATCTTATTGTTGTTGTTGTTGTTGTTAGGTGCCGTCAAGTGGGTATCCGACTCATAGCGACCCTCATAGGGTTTTCAGTGGCTGACTGTTTCAGGATTGCCTTGGGAGTGGATTGCCAGGCCCTTCTCCCATTTTTGCGGTGCTAGGAATTGAACTCAGGTCCTCAGAGACTGCAGTGCAGCACTCTACCAACTGAGCTAAATCCCAGCCCGTGAATATCTTAAAGACCAATTTTAATGCTAACATTGCTAACACTCAGTTATGTCAGCTGAATCACTCTAATTTTTTATATATTCCCCTATTTTTCCCATGTACTCATGAAGTTGCATTTACATTGAGATTATCCTCTCCGCCTTTATCCCTCTACATCGTTTCTCCTCCGCATCCCACCTTCCTCAGTCTTCACTTCCCTCTGCTATTTCCCTCCCTCTTTCTTTCTACTCTTTATGTTGTCCCTTCTTTGCTAAGTTTAACTGTGCATTTTTTATATATCAACTTATGTATAGGAGTTTTTCTTCCTTTGAGTAAGATTCAGCTCCCACATATGAGTGAGAACACATGGTATTCCTCTTCTTGAGCTTGTGTTTCTTCGTTTGGGATGATGTTCTCCAGTTCTATCCATTTTGCTGCAAATGACATTATTTCATTTTTTATTGCTGAGTAGTATTCCATTGTGTATATGTACCATACTTTTTTTATCCATTCTTCTATTGATGGGCACATTGGTTGGTTCAATATCCTTGCTATGATGAAGAGTGCTGCATTGAACATGGAGATGCAGGTGTCTCTGAGGTATGATGACTTGTCTCCCTTTGGAATCAGTCAAATTTTTAGCAGACTAATAAAATTCTCTTTCCTAGGCCTAGATCTCATGTTGAAAAAGAACATGCAATAATAATGGATAATAATTGCTAGAAACATTTTAATATTCTTTAAAATGTTTGAGAAAAGAAGCTAGCGTAGTGCCTAATAAACAGATCCCATCAGATCTCAGAAGCTAAGCAGGCTCGAGCCTGGTTAGTACTTGGATGGGAGACCACCTGGGAACACCAGGGGCTGTAGGTTTAGGAGACGGACCCAGCAACCCACTCCCAAAAATTAATATGCCATTGAAAACCCTATGAACAGCAGAGAAGCATGACAAAATGTTTCCCCTGTTGTATGTAGGGTTGCTATGAGTCGGATACCAACTCAATGGCACCGAACAACAATTTAAAAGAAAGTTCGTGGAACGAATGAGAGCATATAGCAGAGTGCTATAGGTGCACCCAAATGAGCAGTAAATTAATAAGTGAATTAATTTTACAAGTGCATTTCTAGCTTAGCACTTGACCCTGTAGAATGATTAAGAAAGAGTTCATTCAACTGCAGTACTGTCTTTGATTTCCAGGACTTGTCACAAGGCTGCGGTACCCAGTTAGTCCAAAAGAGAAGAATGCACCAACCACTGCAGGATTCAGCTATGGTAACTGTCATTTTGTGGTTAATTGCATTGGTTAATTTTCCTCGAAAAGAATCCACTATCACAATACAAACTTACCTATAGAATTCTGTGCAGTGAAAGTGTTTTTATAAGCTTATAGTATGGGTTTTTCAATGATTATACTTTATAGCTGTCATAATCCTATGTTTTCAGTTTTTGTCATTATTCACAAGTCAGTGGAAAACTTTCAATGGGTGAAAAATAAACATTATCATGTTACATCTAAAATAAATCATTGCTTTTCCTGATTCTCACTGGCTTATTTGGTTACTCTCAGGAATGTAAGGGTGGAGGTAATAGAGAAGTCTTCTAATTTAGTTGTTTTTCTTGGTTTGGCAAAAGCCTTTTAAACAGCAGGTTTAATTCTTTCTAACTTGATGGAATGAAAAAAGAAAGAAACAAAATCCCAGGGGCAGAGTGGTAAAGGAGGAAGTATTTGTTCTTAAAAATGTACCTGAACTTTGAGCTGTATTATTCACAGCCTATTAAGCAGCATCTTCTCACTGGGTTGGGGTTTAGCCCATTTGGTACAGCACTGCTCTGCACTCTCTGAGGCTCCGGGGTCGATCCCCAGCACCACAAAAATGGAAGAAGGATGGGGCAATCCACTCCCAAAGCAATTCAGAAACAATCAGCTATTGAAAACTCTGTGAGGGTTGCTATGAGTCCAATGGGACTCCATGGCACTTAACAACAACTTGCCTTCTTCAGTTCCCTCTCCTTGCACTGTGCCAGCTTAGCAGAGGAACATCCTCTGCAGAGGGTGGGAAGCCTCACCCCAGTGCTGTCTAGTTGCAGGTCGCAACTCTGTTCTGTGTTTCCCAGTAATTATTACAGTGTTATCCTGTACCTGTGAGGTTGATCTTGGATATTTCCTCTTTTCCCCACCGATTCATGCTCTTCTCCTTACTGTTATCACTTTTCCCTCTGTCTCACAGAGAAGTGGGAGATCAACCCTTCAGAGCTGACCTTCATGAGGGAGCTGGGGAGTGGACTGTTTGGTGTGGTGAGGCTTGGCAAGTGGCGAGCCCAGTACAAAGTAGCCATCAAAGCGATTAGGGAAGGCGCCATGTGTGAGGAGGACTTTATAGAAGAAGCTAAAGTCATGATGTAAGTTACTAGCTTCTTCCAGACTCTACTTTTGGTATTAAAACGTAACCCTTTCGCAGTGAATCCATCTGTGGGTATCTTCTCCCGTAGTAACTCTGTGTGTGTGTGTGTCTTCGCTTCCAGGAAGCTGACACACCCCAAGCTCGTACAGCTCTACGGTGTATGCACTCAGCAGAGACCAATTTACATCATCACTGAGTTCATGGAACGGGGCTGCCTTCTGAATTTCCTCCGCCAGAGACAAGGTTACTTCAGTAGAGATGTGCTGCTGAGCATGTGTCAGGATGTGTGTGAAGGGATGGAGTACTTGGAGAGAAACAGCTTCATCCACAGAGACCTGGTAACCATGAACACCTCTGTTTCTACTTGCTGCCAGCATTGCTTGTCACACTGGGTCAGCCAGTGAACAAAGATGTGTCATTACTCAGTTTTTGTTCTTAACCTGTACTGGGCTGGGGTTTAGCTCAGTAGGTAGAGTGCTGCTCTGTGCTCTCTGAGGCCCTGAGTTCCATCCCCAGCACTGCAAAAAAATGGGAGAAGGACATGGATGCCCACTCCCAAAACAGTCCCGAAGTAATCAGCCATCCGAAACCCTATGAAGGTTGCTATGAATTGGTATTTAACAACAACCTGTAACTGGTATCATCAAATTTAGTGGAATAATTGGTATAGTGGAGTCACCCAAGACCTCAAACCAAAAACGTTTTATTATTGAAGATAATTGTTTTTAAGATTGGATTATATGAACTAAAACACCTTTCAAAAGTTCCTAGTGTAACATTTCTCCCACCAGAAGTCTGTTTACCAATGTAAATAATCATATTGTAAAGATAATGGGTCTTGGCATCACATAAGCTTAATATTTTTACATCATACCTAGCCAGTTTAGTTTTCATATAAACTTTAAATTATAACATTCCCTACGGGAAAAAACATCTCATCTAAGATTTCTTCACTATCCTTATTTGTTCAAAGGATGTGACATTTTCTCACATGTCACTGAACAAAAGCAAAGAAACAAAGTAACGCAAATAAATAATCCATGTAATCAGTGTTGGAGGGTCATATGTGACCTCAGGAAGTGCATACCTGCTCTTAGGTAACTTGTCCAGCACAGTGTCTGGCATTGGCCATGAGTTGCAACATACTGCAATTATATGGAATAACTCATTTGTCCATCAATTAGGAATTTTAAAAAATAGCAAAATTTAACCTCCTATGTTACCAGTTAAGGTTAACAGTATTTCACCATTATTTTTAACTTGGTAAATTTCACTTGGGGTTGGGATTTAGCTCAGTTGGTAGAGGGCTGCGCTGCAGTCTCTGAGGTCCCGAGTTCAATTCCCAGCACCCCCAAAATGGGAGAAGGGCCTGGCAATCCACTCCCAAGGCAATCCCGAAACAGCCATTGAAAACCCTATGAGGGTCGCTATGAGTCGGATACCGACTCTACGGCACCTAACAACAACAACAACAAATTTCACTTGCCTCATAATTTTAAAGGAAAAATATTAAGTCCAATAATTTACAGAGTTAATATCTCCAAGCAAGTTTTCATGCCTTAATTAGTTGATTTCTGGACGAGTCCTTTGAGATAGCTAGTTTTAGCAGATCTGTTACCATTGTTGTTTTATAGATAAGTAAGAGTGGCAGGGAAGTGAAATGGCTTGCCTAATGTGATAAGCGGGGAAGTTAGGATTGGCCTTGACCTTCTGACCAAATCCCAAACTCTTTTCCACTTCACACACTGTAAAGAGAAACTGTCAGAGAAATCCCTTTGTTCATTTCTTTTATCTCTTAAGTCACTGGGGTAAGATGGAGGCATGTGTTAACTTCTGTAAATACTAGAAACGGAAGTCTCTTACTGGTTCCAAATTATTATGATGGAGACACTTCTTAATATTTCGTTTCTCACTCCATTTTCTCCATCTCTCCTCCATTGTTCTTTTCCTTCTGTTTTTTTTCTCCACCTATTCTTCATAAATGTAATATTGGTAGCACTATCAGTCTACTTTGAGTCTTCCACCAAAGCAAATATGGTTTGTATATAGAATGTCCCTCCCATATTTTAGTTTTGACTTTCTCTTGATGAAGCATGAACACATTTCTTCTATAGTAGCAGCAAGGCATTTTGAAAAATGTAACAGTTATTTCAAAGAAGTTCTAATGAGTATTTTAAGAAACATAAACTCATTTAATCATCCTAACAACCCTAGGAAGTAGGGATTGTTACTATTGCCATTATACAGATGAGGAAACAGAGGCACACATAGAATAAAATAACATCTAGAGTCAAGTAAATAGTGGCACAAGGTTTGAACCCAGGGAGTTTGCCTCTAGAATCAAGACTGTAACATCTCTGCTACCTCTAGATTGAAAGCATAATAGAGAATTGAGGATTGGGGGATCGAAGACTTAGTTCCCTAGGTGTGCTTTGGGACAGTTACCTACTTTTCCTGAGACCTTATTTCAACATCTGTAAGTTGCATGTTGTAATATTGTTTTGCTTACAAGATTTTTTTAAAGATCTCAGTGTATAATTGAGGTAAAATGCTTTGTAAAGTGGACCTGATATATAACATTAGTTATGATTGATATGCTCAGCATTTGTCATAATGCAACTCCTGAATTAAGCATTTTTTTATACTTTAAAAATTGATACAAATTGAATATCTTTCTGAATCTGGCCCAGTACAGTTGTCTGCATAGATGTTATCTTGGTGAAAGCAACTTTTGGTATTTTTGTGCCTATGATGCTGATATTACTGTGGTAGGTTTATGCCACCCCTTAAGGGAAGATTCTGATGCTTCCCACTCATGGGTGAAGAATCTTGTTGTGCTTCGAGTGAAGGTGTTGTGGGTGTCCTTAGAGAATGGTGGAGACCATGCAGGGAATGGGCGGTAACTCTCACTTGAGAAGAGACTCTTAAAATGTGTTCAACAGAAGAGAACCTCACATAAGTGGAAATGCCACATATAAAAAAATAAGATTTTGAATAGTCAGGAAGAATACTGCATCCTGGCTCAGGGGTTACGGTATTAAAAATATCATCTCTTCCTTATAAGAAGTACTGGTTTTTTTTTTTTTTTTTTTGGTACCAAACATTGACCAAAGTATGACCATTGGTAAAGATCATCCCATAATGCCCTATGGCAGTTGTGACTTTCTAACTGGTCTTTCTGCAGATTATTTTAAATATATGTTGGAGGCATTCCTATGGGGGTAAGAACAATGTATAAGGAGACATTTCCACTATCTGAAAATGTTGAGTGGGTTATAGTAAATTCAGTATACAAAAGTTCATATATTTCTGTTATTGTGGGACTTTGGAACTAATATTCCATCATAATTTTGTTTTCCAGGCTGCCAGAAATTGTCTAGTAAATGAAGTGGGAATTGTAAAAGTATCCGATTTTGGAATGGCCAGGTATGGCTGAATATTATGTGCTTTTAAGTGATGTTCACATTATTTTGTGGAATTAATGAGCGTAGGAATAATTTGCACTGACGAAGCAGAAAGGAAATCTTGTTAACTCTTTTGAGATTAAAGTATGAAAATAACTATACATGGTGGTATGAGAAAAATTTTCTCCAGGAGGTGGCAGTATATCCTGTTAAATGTGTGGCTTTTCTCCATTGTGTGGTTTACATTTCTAGAATCTTTTGCTTGGTGGTTGAGTGCTTAGTATATCTATGTCTGCTGTGTTTTTATTCTCTGAATTTTTGTAATTTTAATAAAGCATTAGAAAAGACCCATAAAAACTGTTTACTTTGGCTCCCCTACTTTTCTCTCCCTCTGTCTAGTCATTCATCCATAAATAAGAAATTAGGTGCCCATGGTGTGCCAGGCACAACTGTATGGACCATAACAGGGACTAAGCCATATGAGTCCCTTACTCTCTGGAGGAAGGAAGGCATAAAACCTGGGAATAAATGAATGTGCTTAGCTCAGGCGTCAGCAAACAATGGCTTGTCGGTCAGACTTTTGCCTTTTTGTGCACCCTCTGGGTCAACAATGGCATTTACATTTTTAAATGGTTAAAAAAAATTCAGAGGGCATTAGGGCATCTGGAAATTATCTGACATTCAAGTTAGTGTCCATAAAAATAGTTCTGTTGAGACAGAGCCTCATCTATTGGTTGATGGTCCTCTGTAATTGCTTTCACACTGCAGAGGCACAGCCGGGAGCTGCCACAGGGCCCGTGTGGCCTGTGGAATCTGAGATATGGTATGTCTTATCTGGCCCTTTTTAGAAGAAGTCTGCTGATCTCGGCAGCAGAGAGAACTTGAGGTGGGGACAGGTGAGGGTAGCTACATTGGGTCTGGTGCCTGGGAAGATCTTTCTCAGATGGAGATACTGGGTGGAGATCAAAAGGCAGAAAGCAGCCAGTTAGATGAAAACCTGGGCACAAACTATTCCAGGTGGAAGAAACAGCAAGTGCAAGAGCTTGAAGTCTGGGGTGAGTTTGGGCTTCTCAGCGAACCAGAGGAGGGCCAGGGGCAGTGGATCCACAGGCAGTTCTCTGAACAGTTATAAAGGCAGACAAGGACCAGGCCCGACCAGGCTGTGGTCAGCTCCTGAGGAAACTCAGGCCTAGGGCTTGTCAACTTCTGAGTCTCAAGGTGTTAATTACCCAGGGCTTTCTATTTCATATAAAGATGTTCAATACCTGACAAGCAGTCCTCCACTTTCATACCTTCCATTTTCATATATTTGGCTTTTGAAAAACTTGTGCATTTGCATCAGCCCCTGTGAAACATCCTTTATGCACTAAATTCAGACTCCTTTGATTGACTACAATTGATTCAGTCCCTGGGGACATTGTCAGCTAATCATTATCTTATCTGGAGAGTAAAACCAGATAAGTTGGTGCATTTATTTATTTTTTTCACGGCAGATTTTAGAAATTAACTTTGTTGCTGCTAGTTGCCATTGAGTCATGTCCGACTCATGGCGACCCTCATAGGGTCTTCCATGGCTGATTATTTCAAAACTGCCTCAGGAATGGATTGCCATGTCCTTCTCCGATTTTTTACGGTGCTGGGAATCAAACTCCGGACCTCAAAGACTGTAGAGCAGCGCTCTACCAACTGAGCTAAATGCACACATATAATACATAAATGGGTCACTCTTATAAACATGTACCAAACACGTTATAGAGAAGGGTGATGTCCTCGATTGTACTGCCTCTAATCAAGGATTCTCCCTAGAAGTAGCCACTGTTACCAGTTTCTGTGAGTTCTTCCAGAAGGATATAAATACATTCACATAGAAAAACAATAGTATTGTTTTGAGTATGTATGTATGTGGGGGTGTTGTGATATATAAATGTATACAGCACCATTTACATACTTTATTTTGACTTTGGTTGTTTTGTACTTGATTTTTTCATATGCTGTAGTTTTAATTTGTTCTCTGTGGAATCGTGGGGGCTCAAAGCATGTGTGTCTCTAGACACTCTTCACCACTTCCTTTACAGCCGCTCTGCTTTAGATCTTTCAAGTATAGGTCTTTTGGGTAACATTTTGCTTAAAGAACAAAATTGCTTATAAAAAAAGTTTGCAAAGTATCTTATTGTATTCTGACTCTATTACCTAATAAAAAAGAAATTTGAATAGAAAAGTGAAATGAAAGTGCAGGTACAAATGTTGTGACATATCCCCCTCGTGCCCTTAAATTAGGCCGAGAGGAAGATGGCAATCACCAGGCATAGCCATTAAGGCAAACCTTTAGCTTCAACCGGATTACATGGTGGACTTCAGGCAACTGTGTTTGTGATTGTACAGTGGAAAAATGAAAGGCCACATAAAAAATACAGATTGTACTTCGGAGGTGTAAACCCATGGTGTGTCTCATCGTAGGTATGTTCTGGATGATCAGTACACGAGTTCTTCCGGTGCTAAATTCCCAGTGAAGTGGTGTCCACCTGAAGTGTTTAACTACAGCCGCTTTAGCAGCAAGTCAGATGTCTGGTCATTTGGTAAGATCCATGTTCCTTGTTTCCTTCTCCCTGCTCTAAGGAGGAGGTGGACACATCATCTGGTAACCCTTATCCTTTTCCAGGTGTTCTGATGTGGGAAGTGTTCACAGAAGGCAGAATGCCCTTTGAGAAAAACACCAATTATGAAGTGGTAACCATGGTTACTCGAGGCCACCGACTCCCCCGGCCGAAGCTGGCATCCATGTACATATATGAGATGATGCTGAGGTGCTGGCAGGAGGTATAGATATGTCTTTGTCCTCTCTTAACGAATCTCTTCTAAGCTATGCAGAGATTGGGTTTAGTGGGTAAGGTACAATTTTTCCAGGTTCATCAGGTGCATATCTCATAGTGATTTCAAGCTCTAGGTCGGAAGGTCAGTTCTGAGTAAAGAGAAGAAAGTGCAGAAGTGGAAAACCCTAATAATTAATAAACTCAGGCTGCTGCCTCACTTCCAAGTGGGAATCCCTCCCCAGCTGCTGCAGCCAGGGACTCGAGAATAAGCGTGGAGAAGTTGCTCCCTCCTTTCTGTGCAACATTTATGGGACTGAAGAATCACTCTTTTTCCAGAGAGGGTTTCTTCCTCTCAGCCTCAACTTCCCCAGGTTTCTTTACTCAGTTTCTCTCTCTCTCTCTCTCTTTTTTTTTTTTTTTTTTTGCAATACTGGGGGTTGAACCCAGGGCTTCGTGCTTGCATGTTTTGCAAGTGCTGGACCACTTAGCTGCTCCCCCAGCCCATTTTTTTTTTTTTTTTTTTTTTTTTTACTTTTTTGAGACAGGGTCTTGCCAAATCACACAGACTTTGTCTGGTCTCGAACTTGTGATCCTCCTACCTCGGCCTCCCAAGTGCTGGGATTATAGGCGTGCACCAAGCACCCGTCTCTTTACTTAGTCTCTTGAAGTACAGAAATGTCACCTCATAGAAGAGATTAGGCACCAAATGACTCTTGAAAGACAATGATATTAGCACACTGATTGCAGACTAGGCACTGTACTAAGTGCTTTAGGTTTCTTCTCCAAATATCCATTTGAAGTGCAGATACTTTTCTATAATCACTTTATAGACGGGAAGATTAAGCTCATGAGGTATATGTCTGTCCCAGGGCACTTAACTACAGAGCAGAGGCCCATATGCCACCAAAGTACAGGCTCCCAATCACTTGCTGTAACATCTCCCAAGAGTACTGATTGGGATGGGCAGAGACTGTCTGGGCAGGAAGTGGCACTGGGGGTAGAGAGAACAGCATGAACAAAGGTAAGGAGGTGGTTATAAACATGGTGTGTGTACATGACAGCAGAACTTAGTCTGATTTAGCAGCAAGCTGGCTTGAGGCTTTTCGTGGGAAATGAAGTTAGGTAACAGGTGTGGGGGAAGGGCAGGCTCTGCAAGTTGATTTCACAGGTGCTAAGGAGCTCTAAGCCTACAGCTGTAGCCCTGTGGCATCAGATCCCATCAGATATCGAAGCTAAGCAGGGTCAGACCTGGTTAGTACTTGGATGGAAGACCTCCTCGAAACACCAGGTACTGTAGGCTTGGGAGAAGGACCCGGCCACCCACTCCCAAAAAACAATCAGCCATTGAAAACCCTATGAATAGCAGAGAAATGGTGACATTAGTGTTTCACCTGTTGTACATAGGGTCGCTATGAGTCGGACACCAACTCCATGGCACCTAACAATAAGAAAGAGCCCTAGTAGGTCCTTGAAGAGGGACATGAAAGCAGTGTCTTAGAAAGACTAGCAGCAGTATGTGCAGGATAAATTAGGGTAGAGGCACCTGCTTGGAGAGGCTTGAGTTTTCTGGTCCCAAAGCTAGGAATGTCTCTCTGTGGTGTGCCATGTTGTAGGAGTTTTAGCAGTGAGAACTTTCTTTGGAATGGATCCTGAAACTCACAGCTTCTCTGACTTTTCATTGTAGAAACCAGAGGGAAGGCCTTCATTTGAAGAGTTGCTGCGCACAATAGATGAACTGGTAGAATGTGAAGAAACATTTGGAAGATAGGTGATGTTGCGACCAGTGGCTCCCAGGTTCCAAAGCATGAGGAGGAGATGGCACTTTGGGGCTAATTTTATTTGGTACTTGGATGCATAGATGGTTTTACTTACAATGTGGAAACACCTAAGGCATTTGCTTCCAGATCAGCCTTAGTTCTGTGATACTCTTCCCAACTGTGGAGATGATGCCCTAGGGCTGGTGATTAAAAGCACTCACTGTGCTCATTCTTGGGGACTTGGGGGCCAAAGATGAGCCAGGCACTGTGCCTGGATCCCGAGGTTTGCCCATTTTAGACTTGTACATGAGACCATGTTAGCTGCTGCCAGTAGAAGGCCAGGGTGTTTGGGAAGAGGAAGAGCTGTGTTCTAGGACCCCTTCTCTTCCCTTTGATGTCTACAGAAATCTGGGCCTGGGACTCTGTCTAGAATTGAGTTCTACATGAATTGAGAACTAACCTTGTGTAAGTACCCGTATTTTGTTCTGGAAACGTCTTTTGTTTTCAAGACTGTTCTTAGTATTACAAATATTTGTATGCTGTATATATTGTAAATACATATAATATATAAAGCTATATATTTATACGAAACATGAGTTGTCTTTTAATTGAAACTTGTAATTCTGTAACATGTGAGCTCACCTTCTGAGGGTGAAAGATGGTGCCCGACAGCTGTCAATTCCTTTTTCCCTGGGGATCCTTACTGAAGAGAAGAAAGTCTGGGCCCTGCTCTTGCTAATGCCCCTCTCACTGCAAGTAGATGTATGTGGGGATGCGTATCCAGTTTAAGCCCCAAGGAGGGCCTGGGCTGGGGCTATATGATCCTGCCTATGGTTGTTTGTTGTTAGGTGCTGTCGAGTTGGTCCATCTTTTAGCTACCCTATGTACAAAGGAACCAAACACTCTCTGACACCGTGCCATGCCCAGGACTATCGTCAGTGCTTCTCTGCTATTCATAGGGTTTTCAATGGCGGATCGTTTCAGGAGTGGATTGCCAGGTCCTTCTCCCTACCTTGCAGCCATGACTACTTGGAATCAGGTGGAAATTTAAGGGAGGGAATCAATCAGTTCCTAGGTTCTTGAGAATCTGCCCCAGGGTATCAATTCTCTGATTGGAGGTGCTGGGCCCCAGAGAAGGAGGATCAGGTGACATTTTGGTAACAAAGGCTGCTGTTGGTGAGCTGTTCAAACAGTGACAAAGAGTCCAGGACATTGCTGAGGGAAAAGGAGAAGTGTTCAGAGCTGCCTCTCAGATGATTTTTAGACCCTGATCTCCAGTTTGCTTGAGTGAGCTTCTTCCCCTACAATACCTAAGAAACCTTTTGAGTTAGAGCCTTCATTTTTCCTCATGACCTGCAGGGAAAAGAAACCATCTTGGTTACCAGTAGCAGACATTATTTATTGCCCAACATAGTATTCTTGGTATTTGTGGGGGTCAAAAACTGAGGAAGGCAAGAGCCCTTTCCTCCGGAGCCCCATTCCTTTTAAAGGCGGCACTGGGGAGTGGCTGGTGAACTCCAGGCCGGCTCTGCTAAGCCGTCTTCACTCTGACCTCAGAGAACCATCTCTTTGGGTTAGAGTCTGTCCAAACAGTCCATCTATAGAAGGCTGTGTTTATTCCTTCCTTGGACCTTTATAAAGAAAAAAAAATGAAATATTTGTCCCAATTCATGTCACCATCTGCCACATTCCTCCTCATCTTCCTGTTTAACTGTACTTCCATCACAAAGCATATATACCTTTTAATTGACTGGTAGCTCCTTCAAGGTTGTAGGCAAGCTATACCTTCCTATCACCATCATACTTTCCCCTTCCTCCTCCCTCCCATGCCCCCCTTGTCACCAAGGAGCTTGGGGAAGTACTGAGAGGTGAGGAAGAGAGTGAGGAGAAGGTATAGTTCCTGCCCTGTTGTCGTTAGGTGCTGTCAAGTGGGTGTCCAACTCATAGCAACCCTACGTACAACAGGCCAAACACTATTGTTGGTGCTTCTCTGCTATTCTTAGGGTTTTTAATGGCTGATTTTTTGGTGGGGTGGAATGGGCTGCCAGGCCCTTCTCCCAAGCCTACAGCACCTGGTGTTCCCGGGCAATCTCCCATCCAAGTACTGAACAGGTCTGACCCTGCTTAGCTTCCGAGATCTGAGGCCATAGTGGCGCGGCTGCAGGCATTCCTGCCCTAGCAGCCACAAATACTTTGGATGGAAAGAATAAGACAGATAATACCTGGCAACACTTGGGAACATTTTCTTCAAAAATCTTTAAATGTATTTTATTAAAACCTAGTTAGGTGGTTTTTGTTTTGTTTTGTTTTTTGCAGAATTAAACCTGGGACCTCACATATGCTTTTTGCAAGTGCTCAACAATTGAGCCATACCCCTAGGCCATTTTTTACTTTGTATTGAGATAAGATCTCACTCAGTTACTCAGACTGCCTCTGGCCTTGAACCTGTGAACCTCCTGCCTCAGCCTCCTGAGTTGCTGGGATTACAGGCATGAGCCACTAGGCCTGGTGTAGAACTTAGTTTTTCTTTTCTTTTCTTTCCTTTTTCAGTACTGGGGGTTGAACCCAGGGCCTCACGCCTGCATGCTTTGCAAATACTGTACTACTGAGCTGCACTCCTGGCCACCCCCTTTTTTTTTTTTTTTAACTTTTTGAGACAGGGTGTCACTGAATTACGCAGACTGCCTCTGGTCTCGAACTTGTGATCCTCTTGCCTTTGCCTCCCAAATTGCTGGGATTACAGGAATGCGCCACTGCGCCCAGTTTGTAACTTAGTTTTTCATATGGAGGCATAGCTAAGGCAAAAGATGAAATGAAAAATAAAAGTATCCACCCAGAATGCTAAAGAGATCTTAATCTATCAGGCGGGAAATAGCAGGGCTGTATGAATATACTATGTCTTCATTAAAGTTCCTCCCTGAATTAATTAATTTTTGGTTATGTTTCCAACGGGATGAGTGAGACTCCCAAATCATTTTGCATTCTTTGTTATTGTTTTCATATTTCTCTGCCATGCTTCAGTCACCTTTTCAATGTATCATTACCTCATCCCCCAGCCCCAAATTAGCTCCCTGAAATGTTAATCCTGAGTCTGAGGACAGCACACTCCAGACTTGATATTCTGAAGCCTGTAATCCAATTCTGTTTCTTCTACTGTGTGGTCATGGGCAAGCCCGTTACCCTATCTGTTCCCTTATTTCATTCTCTGTCCAGAGAGGGCAGTATCAATTGATGATTTTTCAGGTCCTTTGACAAAAATCTCGCAATTTCTTGAAAACGCTATTTGTTTGACTCACCCACCCACAGGAGACCGAGAAATAATAGCAGCCACCCTCAGATCTGGATGCAGATTGTTACACTTTCTTATACAGGCCATGAGGTTGTCAACCTCAGTTTTGAGAACAGGAAAATAGGTGGGGTTAACTTTGCCCGTGAGAAACGGCTTGGGCGAACTCTGATTTCAGTTAGTCATGTGTTGTTGTGAGCGGAACCCCGCTGAAGAGCTGGAGACTCTTCTGTGTGCCCCTGTGGGAGGGCAGCCATGACCCTGTCCACCTGTAAGTAGCTTTGTCATTTATCTCCAGGGCTTGTTCTGGGCATGTGACTGATTCTTGAACCTCAGAGGAGATTTTGTCTAAGGCATGGAACTTGTGAAATTTTGAAGATAATTTCCCCAGTTGTGGTGGCAAGGTTTTGTTTCTTATTTCAATTACTGTGGTGATGTAATTCTTGTAAATTTTCAGTATTGAGAACACAAATGAAAATAGTACAAATTGTGTCCTCACTTCTACAATGGATGTGTGTTGAACTGCAATCGTTGTGATGCATTTGTTTTTAGAAAGATATTTAGGGTAATCACCTCAGATCTGAAGGCAAGGACACCAAATTCTAGCTCTCCTTTTACTACAGCCTTGGTGAGTCACGTTCTTTATGTAAAGTCCCTGCCTATAAAATGAGGACTCCTTTTTTCCCCACCTCTCACTAATACATCATAAAGAAACAATTGATAAAAATGATGGGTGCTTTATGAACTTAATTTTAGAATTGCTTTGGAAGACTACTCAGTACCTCATACAACTTTTGAAAATGCTAATTAATTTAGCTTTAAGACTCAGAGAGACTTGTTATGTACACAGATTAAAAAAATAAGAAAAATACTGTCTTTGAGTTTATTTCCATATACCTCTAGAATCGAATTTCAACAAAACTCAGTCATATCCTAGGAGGCCAGCTAACAAAGTCAAGTTTTTGCATTTCTGAGTGTCAGGAAGCATTAGGAAAAACTGATTGTAATTTTTAGATATCATCTGCTTAAGCTGATGTAGGACCTTTGTAGGACTCAACATGTGCTCATAGAGTTTATAGGGAATAAACCATGAGATTCCAGTGTGCCTACCTGCATGTGATTTATAATCTTAATCCCTTCAGATAAAAGCACAGTTTCCTGTTGTCAGAAGTACAGGCCAAGCAGATCAAAGCAGAAAAAGCTAAAAAGCAGCACTCTGAGTCCCCACCTCCCCCATGGCAGGACAAAGCTAAGCAGCGACATAAGAAGAATCTTTAAATATTAAAAGCTATGCAAGTATCAGGCATCAATTCTTCATTTCCCTGAGGTCAGAAAAAAGAGAGAAGGCTATGAATTATACATGAAGGGCTTGGTTATACATATAATAAATAACTGTGAGGGCTGAGACAAGGTTTAGATTGCCTGAGGGATGAAGTAGGAGACTACCTATCAGTGGGGCGCTTTGCGTATCCTTCTCCAGGGCACGGAAGGGGATGTTTCTGACCCAATTTCACTGTGCCTTTCAGCTTCCGCTAATCTGATTTGATGGTAGGAATCACCTTTTTCCTTCTGCCATAAACTGCAGCTACACATGGCTCCATTTTTTCCCGGTTATATAAAATAAGTGAGTGTTTGCTGTTGACAAGGAGAAGCCAAGTGATGCCTCAAAGTGCATTAAAATTAATCAAACAGAGCCAGGCGCCATGGCGCACACATGTAACCCCAGGGACTCAGGAGGCTGAGGCAGGAGGATCATGAGTTCAAGGCCAGAGGCAGCCTGTGTAACTTAGCAAGACCCTGTCTCAGAATAAAAAGATAACAAAAGGGGGCTGGGGTGCAGCTCAGTGATAGAGCACTTGTCTAGCATGTGCAAAGCTCTCAACTCAACCCCCTAATATTGTTAAAAAAATCAGTGTTTCTATGTGTTTCCCAGCCATTGGCTGTTCTCAGGGATGCCGCAGCAGTGTGGCTTCATGTGTGTCTGTAGGGAGGGAGGAGGTAATTGCAGTAGGTAGGATATTGATCTTACTGAATGATGGCTGGTTTGGAGTGGGCTGTGGGGACACTTTCAACGAGGTTCCATTTCTGAAGTGTAATTGGAATTGCCAGCGTTTCCACCAGCTAATAGTTGCCCTGAGAACAGACTCAGCCCTGTAGAGTTATTTAGAGGCCAGGCCCCAGGTGGAGCAGCCAAGGGTCAGAACGTTCTGCCTCTTCCCTCCCTTGCAGCCCAGTTTTGCCTAATTTCTCTGCCTTTCTTCTCTTCCCAATTTATAAAGTAAAAAGACAAAAGTTACATGAGTGGTTCTTAAATCTTAGTGTGCCTGAAGTAGGCTTGGGGCAATGTTAAAATGCGGGGTCAGGGGCCCGTCTGTGTCATTTGAACTGATGATGTGGCAAAGTCCTTTTAATCACACTGCCTTTCCAAGGCTTCTCTGTGTCCAAAGCTGTCTCTTACTCCTCATTGTGTTGTCTCACACCAGCCCTGATCTTAACAGGAGTGCAGGTAGGCTGGTCCCTAGGACTGGTCCTAAAGGTGGCAACAAAACTTCAGTCGTATCCAGCATATAAAAGAATTTATATCTGCTACAGAAATTACTGGGGTTTAGCTCATTGATAGAGTGCTTTTTCTCCACTCTCCGAGGCCCTGGATTTGATTCCCCAGCACCACAATAATGAGAGAAGAATTTGGCAATCCACTCCTGAAGCAATCCCGAAACAACCAGGCATTGAAAACCCTATGAATAGCAGAGAAGCAGAGAAGCATGGCACAGTGTTGGGGAGTGTTTCGTTCTGTTGTACATAGGGTTGCTATAAGTTGGACCCAACTCAAAGGTACCTAACAACAACAACAACAACAACAACAACAACAACAACAACAAAAGTTACAGGAGAGAATATAGGATAGGTTGATTAAAGATTGTTGTTATTGTTAGGTATCATTGAGTTGGGTCCGACTCATAGTGACTCTATGTATAACAGAATGAAACATTCCCTGAATCTGTGCCAGGCACACCATCTTTTTTATGTTTAAGCCCATTGTTTCCAACATGGTGTCAATCCATCTAGTGGAGGGTCTTCCTTTTTTTCAGTGACCTGCCACTCCCCTAAACATGATGTCCTTCTCCAGGGATTGGTCCCTCCTGACTACATGTCCAAAATACGTAAGATGCAGTCTGACCATCCTTGCTTCCAAGAAGCACTCTGGTTACACCTCTTCTAGGATAGATCTGTTTGTTCTATTGGCAGTCCATGATATATTCAGTATTTGTCTCCAGCACCATAATTCAAAAGCATCGACTCTTTTCCTGTCTCCCTCATTCAATGTCCAGCTTTCACAACCATACGATGTGACTGAAAGTACCATGGCATGAGTCAGGCACACCTTCATCTTTAATGTGACTTCTTTACTTTTCAATACTTTAAAGCGGTCTTTTGCAACAGATTTTCCCAATGCAATGCATCTTTTGCTTTCTTGACTGCTGCTTCTGTGGGTATTGATTATACAACCCAGTAAAGCAAAATCATGGACAACTTCAATCTTTTCTCCGTTTATCATGAAGTTGCGTACTGACCCAATTGTAAGGATTTTTGTTTTGTTGATGTTGAGGCTCAGTCCATACTGCAGGCTGTGTTCTTTGATCTTCATCAGTAAATGTTTCAAAGCCTCTTCACTTTCAGGAAGGAGAGTTGTGTCATCTGCATAACACAGGTTCTTAATGAGTCTTCCTCCAGTCCTGATGCCATGTTCTTCTTCATGAAGTCCAGCTTCTCAGATTATTGCTCAGCATGGAGATTGAAGAAGTATGGTGAAAGGATACAGCCTGACACATACCTTTCTTGACTTTAAACCAGGCAGCGTTTCCTTGTTCTGTTTGAACAACTGCCTCCTGGTCCATATACAGATTCCTCATTAGTACAACTAAGTGTTCTGGTATTCCCATTCTTTGCAATGTTATCTATAATTTATTAAGACCCACGGAGTCAAGTGCCTTCATACAGTCAATAAAACATAGATAGACATGTTTATGGTATTCTCTACTTTCAGCTAATATCCATCTGACATCAGCAGTGATGTTCCTGGTTCCACACCCTCTTCTGAATTTGGCTTGATTTTCTGGCAGTTCCTTGTCTATATACTCCTACATTGGCTTTTAAAGGATCATTTGTTGTTGTTAGGTGCCATCGAGTCATGTCCGACTCATAGCGACTCTCATAGGGTTTTCAATGGCTGTTTCAGGATTGCCTTGGGAGTGGATTGCCAGGTCCTTCTCCCATTTTTGTGGTGCTGGAAATTGAACTCGGGATCTCAGAGACTGCAGCGCAGCGCTCTACCAACTGAGCTAAATCCCAGCCCAAAGGATCATTAACAAATTTTTTCTTGCTTGTGATATTAATGGTATCATTTGATAATTTCCACATTTAGTAGGATCTTCTTTCTTGGGAATAGGCACAAATATGGATCTCTTCCAGTCAGTTGGCCAGGTAGCTGTTTTCCAAATTTCTTGGCATAAATAAGTGAGCACCTCCAGTGCTGCATCTATTTGTTAAAACATTTCTATTGGTATTCCATCAATTTTTGGAGCCTTGTGTTTCATCATTTTCTTCAAGGCAGCTTCCACTTCATCCTTTAATACCATTGGTTCCTGATCATATATAATATTTTGGAATGGTTGGTCATCCACCAATTCTTTTTTGTATAATGACTCTGTGTATTCCATCTTCTTTTGATGTTTCCTGTGTTAATATTTTCCCTGTAGAATCCTTCACTATTGCCACTTGAAGCTTGAATTTTTTTCTTCAATTCCTTAAGCTTGAGAAAAACAGAGTATGTTCTTCCCTTTTGATTTGTCTCCGGTTCTTTGAACATTTCATTATAATATTTGATTTTGTCTTCTCCAGTTGCCCTTTGAAATCTTCTGTTTAGTTCATTAATTTCATCATGTCTTCCTTTTACTTTAGCTGCTCGACATTCAAGGGCAACTTTCAGAGTCTATTTTGACATGTAAATTGGTGTTTTCTGTTTTTCCTGTCTTCTTAGTGAACTTTTGCTTTCCTCACAAACAATGTCTTTGATGTCATACCACAACTCATCTGGTCTTCTATCATTA
Source organism: Pedetes capensis (assembly GCA_007922755.1). Lineage (NCBI taxonomy): Eukaryota > Metazoa > Chordata > Mammalia > Rodentia > Pedetidae > Pedetes > Pedetes capensis. The sequence goes on from VMDO01000755.1 coordinate 227,720, forward strand.
GTGTCTAGTGCATCAAAGCTCTTCTTGAGGTCTCTTAACTCAGACAGGATATACTCAAGGTCGTACCTTGGCTCTCGAACACTTGTTTTAATTTTCTTCAGTTTCTGGTTGAACCTGCATATGAAGAGTTGATGGTTTGATCCACAATTAGCACCTGGTCTTGTTCTGACTTTTAATATTGAGCTTTTCAATCATCTCTTTACACAAATGTGGTCAATTTAGTTCCTGTATGTTCTATCTGCCTGCAGCTGTAGCACTGTGTCTTCTGGTCCCATCAGATCTTGGAAGCTAAGCAGGGTTGGGCCTGGTTAGTACTTAAATGGGAGACCGCCTGGGAACACCAGGTGTAGGCTTGGGAGAAGGACCTGGCAGCCCACTCCCAAAAAACAATCAGCCATTGAAAACCCTATGAATAGCAGAGAAGCACTGACAATAGTGTTTTCCCTATTGTACATAGGGTCGCTATGAGTCGGACAGTGACTTGATGGTACCTAACAACAACAACAATGTTCCATCTGGCGGAATTCCATGTGTATAGTCACCATTTACGTTGATGAAAAAAATACATTTGGAATGAAAAGGTCTGACAAGATTCTAGCATGCGATCATCATCGTTTCTGGTGATCATCATCACTTCTGTCACCAAGGCCATGTTTTCCAACTACTGAGTCACCTTCTTTGTGTCCAACTTTTGTATCCCAGTCACCAGTAATTATCAGTATATCCAGATTGCATGTTTGATCTATTTCAGATTGCAGAAGCTGGTAGAAATCTTCCCTTTCTTCATTTGTGGCCTTAGTGGTAGGTGTATAAATTTGAATAATAGTCATATTAACTGGCCTTCCTTGCAGGCATATGAATATTATTCTATCATGGATAGCACTGTACCTAAGAACAGATCTTGAGATGTCTGTTTTGATGATGAATGCAACCCCACTTCTCTTTAAGTTGTCATTCCTGGCATAATAGACCATATGATTATCTGATTCACAGTGGCCCATTCCAGTCCATTTTATCACTGATGCCTAGAATGTAGATGTTATATGCTCCATTTCCCTTTTGATGATTTCTAACTTTCCTAGATTTATACTATGTACATTCCACCTTCCAATTTTTAGTGGATGTTTACAGTTGTTTCTTCTCATTTTGAGATATGCTACATCAGCAAATGGAGGTCCCTGGGGCTTTACTCCATTCCTGTCACTAAGGTAGACTCTACTTTGAGAAGGCAACTCTTCCCCAATAGTTTTTTGAGTGCCTTCCACCCTGGGGGGCCCATTTTACAGCACTGCCTCTGACAGTGTTTTTCTACTATTCATAGGGTTCTCAATGGCTAATTGTTTCAGGCATGGGGTAGCCATGTCTTTCTCTCTAGTCTGTTTTAGTCTGGAAGCTCATATGAAACCTGTACACCATGGGTGACCCTGATGGTCTATAATACTGGTGGCATAGCTTTTAGCATCCAAGCAACATACAAGCTTCCACAGTACAGGAAAATGACAGACATGTGGGGGTTATTAAAGATAGTGCACCTTTAAGAAATAATTATAGGCAAAATGAGGCACCTGGAGAAGCCTAGGTAGATCTGCAAAGGAACTTGGAAAAACCTACATTCCCTGGGCGAATCAGCATAAGGACGTCTCTATTCCTCAGGGGAAGGTAAAGAAGCCTGTGAACAGGCTTTTTAGAAAGAAATGTTCTTTAGATAGACCAGGAAGATGGCAGGCCCGAGAGAAGAGAGAGGTGTGCACGTGGTTGCTGGAGACAGAAAAGCTAGGAGTGGAAAGGAACAGAGAAGATGAGAGAGGAGCAGGGGGAAAATAAAAGAGGGTGGGTGCATGTTCCCTTTAGTTTTATTCAAAGTAGGGAATGCCCAGTGTGACATCAGTCCTGGGCTCCTAGCTCTGGGCACCTAGTGTGATATGGGCCTAGGGTCTTCATTTTGTAAATGGCTTGAGGTCTTGGATAGGGTGTGGGACACACCTGAAAATGTCCTTCTAATGTCCTCAGAGATGCTTGTGGATCCTTCATCATGGTGGCATGGCGGGAACCATGTTCATCCTCCCCTTTCCTCCATCTTGCCTGATAATGCCTAAGCTAGCTACCTAACGCTGCTAGTTAGTAACATCTGTTATTACAGTTATTCATGCAAAGATAAGGAGGGTGGCTGAGGTTGGCAGCCTCTAAACTGGCTCCCTAGTGATGTATGCCTCAGTGTATGCCATGTGCATCTCGAGTATGAATCAAACCCAGTTCCTCAACACTCCTAAATAGAACATGGTAAAAAAAAAAAAAATGAGATGTCATCATGGAGATTGTTACAGAAGGCTGAGGCTCCTGGCTTGTCACTCTCTGGCTTTCTGCCTCCTGCATCACCTTTGCCACATTGGGAGCACTCTCAGGCACCCTATAGTGAAGCCCATGTCAAAGAACCGGGATCTGCCAATGACCATGCAACTGGACTTGGAAGTGGATTTCTCAGCGCCAGTCGAGCCCAGCCTGACTGCAACGTCATGAGAGACCTTTAGCCACCCAGCTGATCTGTTTCTGAACCCCTGACCCACAGAAGGGAGGAGATCATAAATGGTTCATTAGGTCTAGGAATCATTTGTTCCTAAAAATAGGTAACTAGTGCAGTGGCAAAGGCAGACAGAACCACAGATCAAAACCAAACTTGCTGACTTTCACTACCATCTTGCCTCTGGTTGGAGTTGATGCCCATTCTCAAAAACAGGGTCAGTGCTAAAGTGGACATAATATGTGTGTATTTTCTTTTATCTTGTATTCATTTCAATTCCCCTCCTTGTAACTACCTAAAGTATATAAAAGTGATAATTGTGGCCACTGTTTGTAAGGACCTCTGTGAGGCAGCCCTGCTTTCTCACATACTTACCTGTAGATCCTGTTGCCTCCTCCATGGAGTCCACCAGGCCAGTCGTCCCTGCTCACCCAGAAGCACAGCTTTGGCCCTGTGCCAGCCATGCTGGCAGGCCTTGTGGCCCAGCCAGATGCCTCACCTCACAAAGTAGCCACATTGGGTGTGACATCTGTGAGCTTGTCATGAACTTTGAGCCCACAGACAACAGAGTTCTAGGAAATATGACTCTGAGGTGTGGGCAGGGGTGAGGGTGTGTGTAAGGTGACTACAAAGTTCAGTTCACATTGGCTTATTACTGGGAAGCAATCAAAATGCCTGCAATGAATGCTGGGCATGGTGATGCTTGCCTGAAGGCCCAGCACTTTAGAGCAGAGGCAAGAGGAACAAAGGTTTGAGGCCAGTCTGGGCTGCATGGCAAGTATGAGACCAGTTTGAGCTACATGTTATTGTTAGGTGCCGGATAGCAACCCTGTGTACAATAGAATGAAGCACTCCCCAACACTGTGCCATGCCCGGTGCTATGTCAGTGCTTCTCTGCTGTTCATACGCTTTGCTTTGCTCTTCTCTTCTCTTCTCTTCTGTTCTCTTCTTTTCTTTTCTTTTTTTTTGCAGTACTACGGGTTGAACCCAGGGACTTGGGCTTGTGTGCTTTGCAAGTGCTAGACCATTGAGCTGCACCCTTAGCCCAATTTTTTACTTTTTGAGACAGGGTCTGGCTAAATAATGTAGACTGCCTCTCGTCTCGAACTTGTGATCCTTCTGCCTCTGCCTCCCCAATTGCTGGGATTACCAGTGGGTGTGTACCACTACCCCTGGCATTCATAGAGTTTTCAATGGCTGATTGTTTCAGGAATGAGCTGTCAGGTCCTTCTCCCATTTTTGTGATGCTGGGGATCAAATCCAGGGCCACAGAGTGTGCAGAGCAAACACTCTACCAACTGAGCTAAACTCCAGCTCCTTGAGCTACAGAGTGAGATCCTATCACAAAAAAACCAAAGACTGGGAACCTAGCTCAATGGTAGAGCACTTGCCTAGCATGTGCAAGGCTTGGGTTTGAAACCCATCACCAACACTACTACAACTAATGATTCCTGCAAAGAACTTCCAATGGGCTTCTTAGAATCCTGGGGTTTGCCTTGGCTGCAGCTGGGAAACAGATGAGCCCTTGTCAGGGAGACCTGCTGCCTCTCCTTGCGATTCGCTTTCCTCCCAGGAGCATTGTTTGTCTTGGTGCTGGGTGCCCTATCCAGCTTCTCAGGTTTCTAGAGACTTCTTCACACTTTTTCTTCCATGTTGCATCCCCTTCAGGCCCTAGACAGGCCAACCACCATTCTTATCATCTACCCACATTCAACAATTTCCCTTCGCATTAGCCAGGCCCCTCTTTCCTCCTAGTTACCAAAGATTCCCCTAATGTAGCTATCCTCTCTGCTTTAAGGCTTCACCGTCTAATGTCAAAAACCAAAACGAAGCAGTCTGGGGTCTAACCAGGGTTGTTCACTTGTTTTGTCAATCTATTTAGAAAAGGTAACATCTCTGGTGACCATCATTTCTTAGAGGAGTGGACATTTTAGTATCAAAAGGACAAAGGTGCCAGGCATGGTGGTGCACACCTGAAATCCCAACACGTGAAGCAGAAGGATGGCAAGTGAGAGGCCATCCTGGGCTATGTAGCAAAACCTTATCTCTAAAAACCCAAGCAAAAACCCAAGGGCATACACACACATACACATGACAAATTAACACCTTGAATGTATAAAAAGCATAAGCAGAATTAAGAATAGCTTTCTAAATTGAATAAACATTTGTATGAAAAACTGAACATATTACCTTTCTTTTCACTCCCCACTGCCTTGTTGGTGTGGGTTCTTGGTTTGGCATCTAGGAAGCCTTTTTCACTCCTAGTCTGAGGCAAGGGCTGGGGTTTAGCTCAGTTGGTAGAGTGCCTGCTCTGTGTGCTCTGAGGCCCTGGGTTCGATTCCCAGCACCCCAAAAATGGGAGAAAGACCTGGTGGCCCACTCCCAAAAACAATCCCCAAATAACCAGCCATTGAAAGCCCTATGAATAGCAGAGAAACACAGCCAGGATGGCTGTACATGGCACAATGTCAGGGAGTGTTTTGTTCTGTTGCACATAGTGTTGCTATGAGTTGGACTCAACTCAATGGCACCTAATAACAACAGTCCAAGGCAAAACCCCAATCTAGAAAAAGCTAGCTGTGTCATACCTCCCAGCTCATCTGGGTTAATGCAGGGTTAAAATGTGTCTGTCATCCAAAGGCCCTAAGACATGGATCTAGTCTTCAGCTTTTTATGGCAGAAACATGAAGAAGTTTGGCTTTCCTATAATCTTCTGAAAAAAAATAAAAAGGCAGTTGGCTTGTAGCAATCTTAGAGGATCAACTCTGCTCATCCAGAGCCATTTTCCCAAAGCCACAGGTATGTGAGGCTTTTTTCCCACAGCCCTCCTCTGGCACATAGCGCTGGCACCAGGGTTCTTCAGTTCAAAACCACAACCCCTAGCACAACAAGCTCTGTCTTTGCCTCAAGGCAGTTCCCAAAGCTGAGCCAATTTCACTCCATGTTTTTAAATAAAAATCACCAGCCACCTGCTAGTTATGATGATGACCACATTCAGTAGCAATGAATTTCACATGACGCCCAGACTCAAAGTGAAACTGTGACATCAGAAACGCCAGGGGCTGAGCTCAAGGTGATGGTGACATAAACTTCAAGACATTAGAAACAAGGAGGCAGTGGCTTTGCTTCTAAGCCAGGCCTAGCCTGAAGCTTTTTGTCTCAGTGCCTTTGCCTGGTGAGAGGGCACCTTACGGGCAGCTCTGAGAAGTGGCTTAGCTTAGTGGGTAGAGTGCCACTCTGTGTACACTAAGGCCCTGGATTCAATCCCCAGCACCCCACAAAATGGGAGAAGGATGTGGCAGCCTACTCCTGAAACAATCCTGAGACAATCAGCCAATGAAAACCTTCTGAGAGTTGCTATGAGTGGGACCCAACTGGCCAGTACCTAAGGACTAATGATGACTGAGAAGTGGCACTTCTCATGCTCACTCTCTTTCTGTGCCCCCTGGTGGAGGCTTGTTCCAATCCAAGCTTTGTGGCTGTCCATAATCCTCTGGGGAAGGAAGGAACCTCATCAGGTGCCCAGCCCAGATGAGAGAAAGGGGCAAAGTCTTCCTAGGAAAGATCACAGGTCCAACTGGCTAACCCAGGAGAGACGTGGCAGTTGCAGAAGTCATAGAGACTACATCTGGGTATGATGCCATTTCCTGATCTGCTGGCACGCAGGATGTCATTAAAGATACTTGCTGACGGGTAAGAAGTAGATAAAATGAAGAGCACAGGTATAAGCCTGTCTCCTTCAATAATAATCCTCAACCCTGAACATATCCTTCCCACCTGTCTTTCCAACAGGCAAATAATCATTGCCCATCTCTGGGACATTTGGTCTCTCTGCCAAAGGCCCTGGTTGTGTGTGCACTCCTGCCTAAGTTGGGGATTTTCTAAAAGGGCAAGAGCTTTCTCTCTGCAGGTTCATTGGCAGCAGGGTTCAAAAAATAACTTTTGTAATTGCAGAACGCACACAGAAGGAGCTCTCCAAGTTACTTACTCTCCTGGAAGTGAGTTGGGAAGCTGTAAAGTGAAAATAACCATGAATCTGATGGTCAGTGACATCTGCTTTGGGAAGAATTTTAGGTTAATGCTTTGATATGTAAATAAAGATGCCTAGTGTCTTGGGAGTGGGCTCGGGTTTAGCTCAGTTGGTAGAGAGCTGCTCTGCGCTCTCTGAGGTCCACAGTTTGATCCCTGGCACTGCAAAAAATGGGAGAAGGATGTGGCAACCCACTCCTGAAGCAATCCTGAAACAATCAGCCATTGAAAACCCTATGAGGGTGGCAATGATTCAGACCTGACTCGATGGCACCTAACAACAACAACAACCTGAGTCTCCAGCCCGCTGGCCTACCCCATCAGCTTTTGGATTTGTGAGCCCCTACAATTGTGTGAGCCAGTTTCTTAAAACAAACCTTTCTCTGTTCAGCTGGCTAATACAGGTGTCAGTCTCACAAACCTTGTTAGTGCCTCTAAAAGTAGCCCAGCCATGCATATCTACTGTTATATCAGTCATTTACACCTTGCTGAGAATAATGGCCAGGGCTACCCCTGAGCTGTTTTGATGTTGGGGAAACTGGGCCCACTACAGTCCTGAGTTGGGGCAGATCTGTCGTGGAGTCAGGGGTAGAGACAGATCTCAGAAATGATGAGTTGGGGGACAGAAGTTTGATGTTGGCCTTCTTAGCCTTCTTCCTCTGTTCTGCCTTCAGAGGGTGAAACACATATGTTCTGTGTTTACCTTAAATACATCCTGTAAGAACCCTATAAATACTTGCTGAATGGGTTCTAGGGAATTGGGGGAGGAAAACGTGGGAAAGTAATGGCTATGTTCTAGTACCTTTGCCTCTGCTGTTTTATTTAATCTCATCCATGTTGTTGTTGTTAAGTGCCATCAAGTTGGATCCAACTCATAGTGACACTATGTACAACAAAACGAATCACTTTCCAACACTATGCTTGCCCAGCACTCTGGCAGTGCTTCTCTGCTATTCATAGGGTTTTTGATGGCTGATTGTTTCAGAAGTGGGCTGCTGGGTCCTTCTCCCTCACCTGGAGCATCTGGTATTCTCAGGTGGTCTCCCATCCAAGGACTAACCAGTCCCAACCCTCCTTAGCTTCCCAGATCAGATGGGATTGAATCCCAGGGTGGTATGTCTGCAGAAATCTCATCCATAGGGGATTCTTATTGTTATGCTCAGGACCCTGAGCCATACTCTCTGGCTTGAATTCCAGCTCAGCTGGTTTTTAGCAAATGGCTAGACAAATTATTGAATCTGGCTGTAACTCACTTTATCTGTAAGACTCAGATTGGTTCTGTTGTCCAACTACAATAATAGGACACATCTCAATGCTAGCACAATCAGTCAGTCAGGATAGCACAGTAATATCTTAGGATATAAATGCCTGACACATAGTAAGGGATATATTGGTAGAATAGGGAATGACCATTCCTAGAAGATAGGTTTTACTCCCTACATTTTCCAGATGAGGTATCTGAGTAGTTGTCAAGGGTCATCTCATTGCTACAAGATCTACCTTATGGGAACGGCTGTTGGACCCCATCTTTTATCCTAATATAGAAAAACAGACTGAATGCTAGTGAGCTTTTAATAATTCCATTTAACATCTCTTGATTTGATACTTGCTTTTGGATAAGCTCTTCCCCCTACCTTAAAAAAAAAAGATCTGAAATGAAAGTTTAAATTTGTTACCTACCACAAATACAAGCTAATGGTCCTGAAGCATAGCTTCTTCACCCTTGCCATTCCACATAGTCAAAAGGTCATGGTCAACATAGCTTTCTTTGTGGGCAGCATCAAACTGTGAAATACTGTGTGATAGAATGAATTACTGAAAAGGAGAGAGAAGGTATAACATGATCATATAGAGACTGCTGGGGTCTTACTTAACAGCTACTTATTGAGTTGTTGCTGTATGTCAGGTACTGATGTTGGATGCTATGGGATAAAAGACAAAAGTGTAAGATGCAGTCCCTGAAGTGGAAGAGTTTACAAGAGCCTATAGTCTAGAGGCTCGCAACTTGGAATGATTTTACTCCCAGGGGACATTTGACTATGTGCAGAAATATTTTGGTTTTTGCAACTAGCGGGCGGTGGTGGTGTTAAAGGGGAGTGGATGGTGTTGCTGTTGGCCTCTAATGTGTTAAGGCCAGGGATACTGCTAAACATCCTATAATACATGGACAGCTCTTCACAATAAAAAACGATCTGTTCTTAATTGTCAATAATGATGAGATTTCGAAACCCCATGTGAGGTAAAGCCTACATAAATAAATGACAATCTAATGGTACATAAATAAGAGACTCAGGGCAGGATGGATCACATGTGCTTTGGAAAACCAAAGAAAGAGTAGATGGGAGTGGATGTCAGTGGAAGTCTTTTTCAGACACGTGCAAAGTATCTTTGAGAATAGAGCAAGTGAAATAGCTAAACAATAAAAAGTCAGGGTGGGGTAGGTTACATTATAGAATGCTGAAGATGAAGAATAGTTGGCCTAGGGAAATGGATATATAGAGTGAGACCAGAGACCATGGAGTCAGGTGCCTTGGTTCAAAGGCTGGCTCTCTCCTTAGTGACCTTTGACTCTCAGCAGGGAATAATCTTTCTGTGCAATTCAGGCTCCACATCCGTAAAGTGGCCCCTACTCAATAGGGTCATTGTGAGGATTAGATGAACTAATGCAGAAATGCAGGTGTGATTTGATGAGGTCTTGGATTAGGCTGATGGCAGAGTGGAAAAGAAAAAAAAGCCAGTTTGAACAGATTGATGGTAGACTGATATAAGGGATAGGGCTCAGGGAGAACCATGATTTCTATGGTAGACTCATACAGACATGGGAAGACTGGAAAAGGAACTGATAGAGTAGTTTTCTTACTGGGGACACTGTGGGAGATAAAAATTCTGGGTGGGGAAAAGGAAAGATAGTGGCTGAGTGAGGGAAATAAAAATCCTTTTGCATCTATCACTGAAAAAAATATATATATACACACACACACATATATATATGTATATATGTAATCAGTCCTCAGATAGGTACCTAACTAATCACAGGTCTATTCAGTTTTCTGAGTTTTTTTTTAATCTCTACATTTTAGTTATGCAATATTTTGGTCACACATGAAAATATGGAGAATATATAGCATGCTAGGATTACTCAGCCTGCAGTTGTACCACTGTGGTATCTGATCCCGTCAGATCTTGGAAGATAAGCAGGGTTGGGCCTGGTCAGTACTTGGATAGGAGACCACCTGGGAACACAGGTGCTGTAGGCTTGGGAGAAGGACCTGGCCACCCACTCTGAAAAAGAAAATCAGCCGTCAAAAATCCTATGAATAGCAGAGAAGCACTGACAATACTGTTTCGCCTGTTGTACGTAGGGTTGCTATGAGTCAGACGCTGACTTGACACTACCTACCAACAACAGCAAGGGTTATTCAAGAAGTCAAGTGACCAACAGTTCCTGGCTTTGACAATATAAAGTGGTTTTAGATCATAGTTTAAAAATGAGGTCATAAACCCAAGGACATATAGAAAAATACTACATAGTAAAAGATAGAGAAGACTTGGATGGGAAACTTAGATAGGAAGGGGGGGAGGGGGGAAACATAGAGGAGGGTAAGGGGTAACCTATATGAATAATGCTTATCAAATTGCATATATGAAAATTGTCACAACGAAAAGCATGTCAAAATGAATCACATTATGATGTACATTAAAAATTTCTAATAAAAAAATGAGGTCATAAATAGTCATAGTTCATTTTGCTAGACCATCTTATAGAAGTTTCTAGGCTGAACACAGTTGGCTCTACTTTGATGGTGGCAAAATTGTCCTCTCTTGTTAGTATCTGTGGCTCTCTGCTGCATAGAATTCAATGTCTTATCTTCCTTTATTTTAAGGACTTTCATAATGCAATCCTGCTTCCCTGTTCTTATTGTTCATTGTTTCCTATTGTACTTATGTGCTTTGTTTCCAGATACAGTTTGCCTATCCCATTAGGACTGAAGATAGATGAGAGTTCTGAGCAAGCTTATACCTTGGTGTGTCTTTAAATATGCATTCACTCACTCAAAACTATTTATCACCTATATACTATGTGCCAAAAATTGTTCTAGCCTCCCTGGATATAAATGTAAACCAAATACACAAAATCTCTGTTTACATTTTTTGGAGGGGGAGGATATAGTGAAAAAAAAACACAAATAAATAAATTGCATAATATGTTAGGTGAAGAATACCATGAAAAAGAAGGAAAGAAAAGAAGGAAAGATGGCAGTAACAGCTGGGCAGAATGTGCTTGTTTAAGAAGGTGAGATCTGAGCAAATACTTGGGGGTGTTGGAGGTAGTCAAGAATATAGATCCTGGAGGAATAGTTCTTCGGGCTAACCAAAAGCAAAGAGCCTGTGGTGAGGGCAGGACTGGTATGCTCCCGAAGCAGTGCCCAAGTGCTCGCCCAGGGAGGTAGAGTGGCTGGAGGGAAGTGAGTGCATGCTTAGTGGAGAGATGATGGGCTGTAGGAGGCCAGATCATGGATGGCTTCATGGGCTGCTGTGAGTTATTAAGCTACAACTCTCAGCAAAGTGAGGAAATATTGTGGGGTTTGTAGGCAAGGAGTAATATAATCTGACAGGTTTTAAATTAATTATCTGAACCTAGTGCAGTGGTGCATGCCTTTAATCCCAGTGACTCATGAGGCTGAGGCAGGAGGATTGCAAGTTTGAGGCCAGTGGCAGCCTGCATAACTTAGTGGGACCCTGTCTCAAAACTATAAAGTAAAAAATGGGCTAGGAGTATGGCTCAATGGTTGAACACTTACAAAGAGCATGCATGAAGCCCTGGGTTCAACTCCCCAGTACTGCAAAAAAATAAAATAAATAAAGATTAATTAATTATCTGGCTTACCTGTAGAGGGTTGAGGGTAAAAGCAGGAAGAAGTTAGGAGATTATTCATGAAGACAGATGAGTTGATAGTGGTTTGACCATAGTAGCAATAAATGACGTGGGGAAAAGCTAAATGATTCTGCGTGTGTGCGTGCGTGCATGCGTGCGTGCGTGCGTGTGTGTTTGAAATTGTGACATGATATGCTGTGTTCACCAGCTGTGTCACTGTGACAAAAATAACCAACCTGAAAGAACAAAAGTGACTCGAGTTTCAGGGAGGCAAAGAGAGAGGAGGAGGAGGGCTGAGGTCCCAATGTCTCCTTGAAGGGTGTGTCCCCAGTGGCCCAACATCCTTTCACTAGGCTCTAAATCCTGAAGTTCTACCACCTTCCTAAAGTACCACAGGCTAGGGACCAAGACTCAACACACAGACTTGTGGGGGACATTCAAGATCCAAACCATAGCATATATATAACAGGAAATTTGACTTTTTTATTTTTAACAGTACTGGAGTTTGGACTCAGGGCCTTGCACATACTGGGCAAATGCTCTATCACCGGGCTATACTCCCAGCCCCTTTTTTATTTTTTATTTTATTTATTTTTATTTATTTATTTATTTATTTATTTTGCGGTACTGGGGGTTGAACCCAGGGTCTTGAGCTTGCATGCTCTGCAAGTGCTGGACCACTGAGCTGCACCCCCAGCCCATTTTTTTTTTTTTTTTTTTTTTTTTTTTTTGAGACAGAGTCTTGCTTAGTTATGCAGACTGCCTCCAGTCTTGAACTTGCGATCCTCCTGCCTCCGCATCCGAGCCGCTGGGATTACAGGTGTGCACCACCGTGCCTGGCATTATTTTTTTATTTTGAGACAGGGTCTCACTAAGTTTCACAGTCTACTTCTGGCTTCCAACTCACAATCTTCTTGCCTCAGCCTCTCTAGTCCATGGGATGACAGGTGCGTACCACAGTGCCTGGCAAAATTTGCCATTTTAACTATTTTGAATGTATAGTGCGGTGACATTAAGCAACTTCACCTAGGTGTACCACCATCACAGTATCCACCTCCAGAACTTGTTCATCACCCTGAACTGAAACACTTGGAGATATGTTTTTAAAGGCAAGTCCGCATGCTTTCCTGACAGATTGGCCTGGTGTGTAAGAAAAAAGGAATCAGAGATGACTTGAAGATCATTGGCCTGAGGCACTAGAAACATGGACTTGCTTTTGACAAGACGGGAAGGGTGGGTAGAACAATATGGAGGAAGGGAGGAAGAAAAGGGGCTCAGATTTCATTTCACGTTCAGTTGAGGTGCTTGTTAGACATCCAAATGGAAAACGTGAGAGTGCATTTGGGTATGCAAGTCTAGAGTTCATTAGAACCAGCTTAGTGTATACATATAGGTGTCATCAGCTGATGTGGTTGTTGTTAGGTGCCATTGAGTCGGTATCTGACTCATAGCGACCCTCATAGGGTTTTCAATGACTGAGTGCTTCGGGATTGCCTTGGGAGTGGATTGCCAGGTCCTTCTCCCATTTTTGCTGTGCTGGGAATTGAACTCGGGGCCTCAGAGACTGCAGCTCAGTGCTCTACCAACTGAGCTAAATCCCAGCCATCAGCTGATAGATGGTATTTATTTTTATTTTTGCAATACTTGGGAGTTGAACCCTGGGCTTTGCACATACTTTCTAAGCACTGTACCACTGGGCTGTACCTCCAGCCCATTTTTAATATTTTTTCTTGAGACAAGGTCTCGCTAACTTGCACAGGCTACCTCTGGCCTCGAACCCATGGTCCTCCTGTCTCTACCTCCTGAGTTGCTGGGATTCCAGGAGCATGCCACTGTCCTCTTTCTGATGGATGGCTTTTAAAACACAGGAGGAAATGGGATAATTGAAGGGGTGAATGAGACAGAAAGAGAAGAGGAGCCGGCAGCTGTAGCCCTGTGGCATCCAATCCCATCAGATCTCAGAAGCTAAGCAGGGTCAGGCCTGGTTAGTACTTGGATGGGACACTGCCTGGGAACACCAGGTGCTATAGGCACCCACCATTGAAAACTCTATGAACAGCAGAGAAGCACTGACAATAGTGTTTCGCCTGTTGTATGCAGAGTCGCTATGAGTCAGATACCGACTCGACGGCAACTAACAAGAACAAACACCATGAAAAAGCCAGGGAAGTAGGGAAGGAAGCAGCAAAGTCATCTGAGAAGGGGACATAGGGCTAAATGCTATGGAGAGGTCAGTTGGGATGAGGACTTACAAGTGACCACCGTATTTTGTGGCACACAGGTCACTGGAGGCCCTAGTGAGGGCAATTTTTTAAGAAACAGAAGCAACAGGGGCTAGGGTTGTAGCATAGTGATGGAACATTTGCCTAGCATGCCCAAGGCACTAAGTTTGATCCCTGGCACCAGAAAAGGGGGTGGGGATAGCTACAAAAGCTTGACTGCAAGAGTTAAGAGAAAATGGAAGGAGAGCAATTGGAGGTAGTAAGTACAAATGACAAATTTCTAGATTTTATAGTTAACAAGGAGCAAAGCTGATGGAGGAAATAAGGTTGCAACTAGTGCATTTGTTTTATTTTTAATGGCTGGAGTGTTTTTAATGGCTGAAATAACAGCATATTTGGGTGCTGATAGGAATGATTTAGCAGAGAGGGAAAAGGTGGTAATATAGGAGAGGGATGGAGTGTTTTCTAAATTTTTGAATTTGAATACTTCCAAATGGGTTTAGGCATGGCACTTTGTCACAATGTACCCTATATTCTGACCTGCTTCACTCATTAATTCTACATCTCCTGGCTTGGATAGAAACAGACCTACTGAGCACTAAAACAATACTAGAGTAAGTTGGTCAGAATGTAAATTAGATCCTTTCATGTCCAAGTAGACAGAGCCTTCAAGTGCTGATGAACTCTCTCCTTAGGGAGTGGGTTGCCTTTTTTTTTTGGGGGGGGCAATTTTCTCTTGCAGCCACCACCAGAACACACCAGATGAAAATTGATTGTTGTTGTTGTTGTTAGGTGCTGTCGAGACGGCATCCGACTCATAGCGACCCTCATAGGGTTTTCAACGGCTGACTGTTTCGGGATTGCGTTGGGAGTGGATTGCCAGGTCCTTCTCCCATTTTTGCAGTGCTGAGAATTGAACTCTGGACCTCAGAGACTGCAGTGCAATGCTCTACCAACTGAGCCAAATCCCAGCCCAAAAATTGATAGTCAGATGCAATTGAAATCCAAAAAGCGAATAACATGATATAATAGATATTTTTAGGAATCAGAAATGTATTTTATTTTTGTCTCTAGGAATAAACCTTCAGATGAACCTTGGGAAATGAATGGTTTCTGGTTGCAGGAAAGGGAGAGAAAACGTTATGAAATCAGGGTGAGTGGTAAAAAGCAACGGGAGGAAAGAGGAGTCCTTGCCTGGGCTTGGACTTGAACTGCATACCCAGGGTAGAGATGAGAAGTTTATCATCGGATCACCAATGTGTCAATGGCTCAAAGACTGAGCAATGGAAATGTCTGAATTAGAGAAAAACAAGTAACTAATGCATGAATGTAGGTTTGGAAAATCAGCTTCTTTGAAGGGAAAGGAACTAATGTATTGATTATTGTCCTGAGTATCTTTACTCTTCTCTGTTCTAATCTACTAGCAGGATGGCCTATAGGGATTAAATACAGTAATTAGCCTCCAAAATGGCTCAGTGATCCCCACTTCCTTTGTTATTCATTCCTCTCCATGCTAGATTGTGTCCTGGGGGAAATGCGCTTCTAAACCCATAGGCTTCTGGTTGGATTACATCCATGGGGTGCTTTGGAAGAAAGTTGGAGTGAGGTTGCCTTGCGTCTGCTGTGTCCTTCAATTTCAGATCCTAACTGCTCTCACAGTGAGCTCTGTGCCATTTGCTCTATCCTGCTTGTGGTCCTTTTGTTCCTAGGGATGGTAGCAGTTTCATTACTGTGGGACACAGGGTCCTATACATCCTTTGTGGCTTCCTTACCCTGATCTACAGTTTTGTAATTAGTCCCTTTAGAAATAACTCTTTTTAAATGACTCAGTATGTCATGTTTCCTGTCAGACTGGTGATTGCTATAGTGATTGTTATCAGAAGTGGCTCTAGGAAATAGATTCAAAATTAGATCTGGGATTTATTTGGTCATATATTTAGAGGTCCAGGGATAAACTCTTTGCTGGGAGAAATAACTATCAACTATTCAAATTATCACTGATGGTGGTCTGGGATAAAGTGCAAAGGGTGGCAGGATGCTGTCTGTGTGGAGCTTCTAGAAGGGCTCATAATAAAAATCACAGGACAAATCCCTAGGAATGTGGAGTGATTTCTTGTGCTGATAACAATCTTCCATTTGAAAAGTAGCTCTTGGGTTGCTGTTGGTGAAGACTGAACGCTTAATCATGGACCTAATACTTATGTGATCCAAACTGCCTATCATGAATCTAGTGTTATCTAGTTCAATGACATATGAAATTAATCATGCTGTTGTTGCCCATTATAATGTGGAAGTGGTAGATTTGAAAGGGGCTCCATGAGCAGGAGATCAAGAAGTCTCCATGAGCAGGAGGCTTACATTCACATATTACCTGCTTTTTCTGCTGCTCATTCAACCCACACTAGTGGCCTTGTGGGTCGTTCCCCATCAGCTAATGAAGGAGGCCCAAGTTACAGATAGATGTGCATGATAAGCCTGTATCAACAGGAAATAAACAGCCACTGTGCTACACTCCCATTCAGAAGTGGTCTGAAAAATAATGCTGAAATTCAGTACTTCTAGGACCTTAGCTAATACATCAGTTTACTCACTTCATTAGGGAAAGAGACAGTCTGAGGCATTGATTTCCATGGGTTTATGGATAAAGGCAAACAAGCTGGCCTGCTAATTGGGACCTAGAAAGAATAAAATTAGGAGATTGGTGGCAAGGAGCTCTAGGGAAAGCAATGTGGCTGAAGCTCTTAGAATTGAGACAGAATGGGAACATACAACCAGAGGTTGACAAGATGACCCATCTGTGGAGATACTAGATTTCTGTTAGTCCCATTGATGCTTGCTCAGTGGCTTTCTGAATATCTTACCATCTGCTCCATAACTCAGAGGCATCTGGCTTGGTAGAATAGAAGAATGGCTTGTGGAAGTCTCAATGACTATGACATCTAGAAGGCAACATCTTGAAAAGTTTAGGTATTGTCCCATAGAAAGTATGCAATAACCAGCATCCCACAGCCAGAAAATATGGGCTTGGGATCTAAGCAGTGGGCAGTGGAGTGGCCCTTCTTACTATCTCCTTTAACACCCTACTAAAATATTGATTTCTTCCCATGTGACTGTGAATTCTGTGGGTTTGAAGATTCTGTTTTCCAATAGAAGAATCTCCATTAGGGAATATTGGAGGTTGAGACTATTGGAGAATATTGGAGGTTGGCCAGGGTGGGATTGCTTGCTTGTATCTTTGATTGATAGGCACCAAAGGGCTCAGTGTAGCTGGGGTGATTATCTTGATGACCAGGAAGAAATTGAGTTGCTGCTTCACAATGAAGACAAAGAGGACTTCGTTTGGAACTCAGGGAATGCATTAACTTCATTTCTTAATATTCCTAACAATATTAGGTCAATATAATATTGTAGCAATTCTTAAGACAAGACCAACCAAGGACTCAAACCCTCAGGAATGAATACTTGGGCTATTCCAACAGATTAAGCACCTCCTTCAGCCAAAGTGTAGGCAGGAGCAAGGCAGGAGGCATGGAATGGATACTGGAAAATACATCTGTGATCTTCAACTTAGGACTCCAGACAATATGGAGGTCAGAGGAATTGTAGCAGCTGCTTTATGATATTCATCTCTTTCCCTTGTTCCTTCTCTATCTTCCTTACAGAATCCTAATAGTGGTTCATGTGTTAGGTTTCAGGTGGAAGTTTGACAACATTGATATCATTTGTGATAATACAGTAGCTATGAGACTTTGGGCATCCTCTGTTCTGGGCACATAAAATTTACTCAGAGGAAGGACAAGAGTGGAGGACAAGGAAGGACTGTGCTAGATGCTGCTCTTCACTACTGCATGGATTGCAGGTAGAGGTAGGCTTCTAACTGGGACAGGACACTAGGCAGGGAGGGATGGGAGAGGGAAGTAAGGATATTGATCCCTTTGGTTTTCTCCCTGAAAAGTCTCCTTAGGCTGTGTCCCTTGATAGTTACAATACTCTTTCCAAGGTGGCCTCTCCTGCCAAACTGTAAGCTTCCCTGACCTCATCACTCTTTGTCTAGAGGTGGTGACAGCTCTTCTCCATTCTTGCACATTCCCTGGAGCTGTAAGACACTCCTACACCTCTGCAATGACTTCCTTTTATAACACACCCCTCTCAATGTATCCCAGTTTGAGTGTGACTTTTGATTCTCATTGGAATCCTTACTGACAAATTTCTCTCCTATGGCCAAAGGGCTTTAAAGGTAAAATCTATTTATTCTTCATAGCAACCTTATTACAATAGGCCTTGTTACCCTCTTACTACATATCTGGTATTGTTCCAGGTGTTTCACAATAGCATTGCATGTTTAGTGTCCTATCACTCCCACGTTACAGATGAAGAGACTGACGCACAGAACAGTTCAGGCATGTAGTCAATGTCACGAAGTTAGAGATTAATCTCTTCCCTCTCAGGCCTCTCAAAGGGAGTAGTGTATTATTGGCCTCATTTTTAGAGATGGGAAAACTAAGACTGAGAGGTTTGCAGGGACTTATCCAAGATATAGGCAGCCACATAGCTAAGGGTAAAAGCCAGGTCTATCTAACCTCAAAGCTAATGCTCATGTCTGGTGTGTTTTGCTGCCTTAAATAATACTTTACTTTCAGGTGTCAGAGTGAGTATGAACTGTGAAATGTAGGTTCTATGAAAATAAAACATCTTTTTGAAATTCAAAACTTATTTATGGTCTTTAAGAATGGAATAATGTTTGCAAGAAGAGGGATGGAACTGGAGAAGGGTCGAACTGGAAACCATTACATTAAGTAGAATAAGCCAGACTCAGAAAAGAAAGTGTCTCATATTTTCTTTCGTACATGGAATCTAAACAATGACAACCCAAGACATGAAGGTGTTGTTGTTGTTGTTGTTGTTAGGTGCCGTCGAGTCGGTATCCGACTCATAGTGACCCTCATAGGGTTTTCAATGGCAGACAGTTTCGGGATTGCCTTGGGAGTGGATTGCCAGGCCCTTCTCCCATTTTTGCGGTGCTGGGAATTGAACTCGGGACCTCAGAGACTGCAGCGCTCTACCAACTGAGCTAAATCCCAGCCCAGACATGAAGGTAGAGGGGGGCTATTAGAGAATAGGAAGGAGATCAGCAGGAAGGGAAAGGGGGATGCATCTGGGCAATGGGAAGGGTAAATATGTTCAAAGTACCTCATATACATGTATGAAAATATCATAATGAAGCTCATTATTTTATACAATTAATATGCTAATAAAGAGGTGAATCATCTAACTTAAATAAAGATCAAGCTTGACAATAAAAGTTTATGTGTAACATAGACTTATTAGCTAGTTGTTTCTTTAAATATTCAGTTTATATTTGGACTTAATCCATAGAAAAATTACAAGCCTAATTTTTATTTATTTATTTATTTGAGGTACTGGGGTTTGGACCCAGGGCCTTGTGCTTGCATGCTCTGCAAGTGCTGGACCACTGAGCTGCACCCCCAGCCTATTTTTTTTTTACTTTTTGAGACAGGGTCTCGCTAAGTTATGCAGACTACCTCTAGTCTCGAACTTGCGATCCTCCTGCCTCTGCCTCCCAAGCTACTGGGATGATAGGAGTGCACCACCGTGCCTGGCTCTAATTTTTATTTTTAAATTAAAAAAAAGTGTTAAATCTAACTCAAAATCCCTGCTAACAGATTTCCTAGCAGAACATTGTTTCTGGAATCCTGGTCTTCTGTATATTTGTTAGCTGATTAGCCTTGACAGAGGTAAAGTAGAATACACTGGTCATTACCATTTTCAGACTAAGAAAATGCATAAACCAGACCAGTCTGAGAAGGGAAACCACACTGGCCAATGTGCCAGTAACTTGTTATTTTGCTTTGGTGACACAGTTTTTCATCTTCCACTAGTGAAGAAGGGTACAGTCAAGGTGTTCCTATGCTTATAACAATACGTGTCCCTCTGTCCTTAGGGATATCCTCTTTTGGAATAGCACCTCCAGTCTCATCTCTCCAATGTCACAGACTCGTGGCTTCCCAGCAGTGAGAATGATCTGCTTTTCAGAGAACACAGTCCAGTCGGTTTTCTGTTGCTGCTGTTGCTGCTCAGTGCAGAAGAGGTAAGTTTCCTTCTGAGGGCAACTTCCTGGAAATGGATTCATTCAGTTTCTTTATTCTCTATTGAGTCTCCATATCTCTTTGTGACCTGCTGCTTTCTCTGCCTGGGAACCCTCCTCCCATTGTCTCCCTGTTGAATACCCATTAATTTAAAGGTGAAAATCAAACATCAGGTGGTCTGTGATCCTTTGTCCATCTTCCTAGGTATAATTACTTCTTCCATTGTTTCTCCACAGCATATAGCTTGGTTCTCTACTTGGTACCCTGTACATTTTACCCATTAAGTGCAAGAATTATATCTTACTGATTTTTTCTTATCTCTCAAAAACTATCAGTGTATCTTATACTTTGGTGCCCAGTAAATGACTGTAAGAATTAAATGCAAAATGCCATGTTAATACTAATGGTTAATATTGAATAGAAGTGATCTGCATGTCAGACACTATGCTAAGAGGTTTATGTTTATTCACTCACATACCTCTCAAAATCACTTATGGTCTTTTCTTTTTATAACTCTCACTTTACAGATGAGGAAATTGATCGTTATAGAAGTTACAGAGCTTACCCAAGGCATAGTAGGAAATGGTTGAGTTGGCATTCATACTCATGCTCTCAATCACTATACTCTGTTCACAAAAATAGCATCAAATGAGGGGAAAATGTATATATATATATATATATATATATATATATATATATATATATATATATATGATAAGCACTGAACATGATACAGATTAAGTTTTTCATTAGCATGATTAGAATTTTATGTCCTTAATATGATATATATATATATATATATATATATATATATATGATGATAAGCACTGAACATGATACAGATTAAGTTTTTCATTAGCATGATTAGAATTTTATGTCCTTAATATGCACCAGGTCTGCAGCCATAGCACCCAGGCATCTGATCCCACCTGATCTTGGACACCAAGCAGGATTGGCTTGGTTAGTCCTTGGATAGGAGATTGCCTAGGAATACCAGGTGCCACAGGCTAGGGAGAAGGACCTGGCAATCCATTCCTGAAACAATCTGCTGTTGAAAGCCCTATGAATAGTAGAGAAGCACTGACAGTAGTGCCAGGCATGGCACAGTGTCAGGGAGTGTTTTGTTCTGTTGTACATAGGGTCTCTATGAGTTGGACCCAACTTGATGCACCTAACAACAACAACAACAACAACATGCACTAGACTCAGTATGGGCATATAACATGCTCTTGCAATTTTATTTCATAACAACTCTATATGCTCTTAACATCTCCATTCCCTGGATAAGGAAAATTAAGTTCTGAGAGCTGATAATTTGCCCAAGGAGGTGGAGTTAGGAAGGCTTCTAAATAAAAAAAAGCATTCGGAAAAATACTCAGATTTCTCTATTTTTATGTTAATCTACTGGATGTATGGAAACATTTAATATAAATAATCATTTGTAACATGATTGCTTTTTAATATCAGACAAGCGAGAACACAAATAAACCTGAGCAAAGACGAAGAACTTTCAGAAAAATATACTCAACATCATAGGCCATGGTTCAGCAAGCCATCAAGCAAGAAGCAAGTGAGTACCACTTCGACTGGGGAGTCCATGCTTCATGAAGTGCTGCTTTTTGACGTACCCAGAACCTTATATTATGCTTGGTACATAATAAGTGCTCAGTAAACAATGAGAAAATGTTCTAGAAAAGTAAAAGGAAAAAAAGATCAGTTAAAGTAGCCTACTCTGCTGTATCTATATCTGAGTATCTATCCATCTATTTTGTTTTTTAAAGATAGAGCTTGAAACTGGACAGCAAATGGAGAAAAAATATAATCTACCTCCTGCCATTTTGAGGCCAAGATTAAATTCCAGTTTAGTGTTGGAAGAGTGTGAACCCAAATGCAAGTTTACAGCACATGAAAGAGAAGGACCCTTTTTCTTTTTTCAAAAGAGAAGGATCCTTTAAAAAGTGAAACTGGGATGGGGCACAGTAGCTCACACCTGTAATCCCAGTGACTCAGGAGTGTGAGGTGAGGATCGCAGGTTCAAGGGGCAGCCTGTGTAACTCAGCCAGTCCCTGTCTCAATTTAAAAAATAAAAAGTTGCCTTGGTGCAGATCAGTGGTAGAGCGCCTGTAAAGTATGTGCGAAGCCCCAGGATCAGTCCCCAAGTACTGCAAAGAAAAAAAAAAAAAAAAAAAAAGAGATGAAACTTGCAGAATGAATTGCCTTTTGAGATTTGTAACATGCAAAATCCAACGTGACTCTGTCAAGAGAACTTATGATCTCAAAAATTTACAAAATGATGAATTTGGTACTGGCCCCTAAAGTTGTTTTATAGTTTGCTTCTCCAATATTTATCTCTGGCTTTTGTCTTGGTGTATAGCTGGGATGGGAAAAGTGAAGTAGCATGCAGATATGCATTATCCTTGTTCTCTTTTAGTACAAATTACTAAAGCCATGGTAGAAGAATTCACCCCTTGGTTTTTACAGTCCAACAGGGGCCGCGTGCTACCATCAAAGCGCAAGCCACTACCTCCCCTGCCGCCTTCAGACTTTGCTGCAGAGAAGATCTGGGTCAAAGCACTTTATGATTTTCTGCCTCGAGAACCCTGTAATTTAGCACTAAAAAGAGCAGAGGAATATCTGATATTGGAAAAATGTGATCCTCACTGGTGGAAAGCAAGAGACCATTTAGGGTAAGGCGCATGAGTTACTCCTTATCAAAGTCCTCCTCTGTTAACCTCTAAAGACTTCAGAATGTAAAGACTCTTTTTGTTTGTTTTTTTGAGACAGGGTCTTGCTACATTGCACAGGCTGCCTCTGGCTTCAACCTCCCCATCCTCCTGCCTCTACCTCCTTAGAGCTGGGATTATAGGCATGCACCACCTCGCCCAGCCTGACTCTGTTCAGTGTTTTCTCCAGGTTTATAACTTTTCCTCTGCATGGAATAGAACTCATCCTCCATCCCCTCATCTATAGGAGAGAACATTAGAGCAAAGTGATTTCAGGCAGAGTGTCAGAACTAGACACACCTCGCTTCATGCCATGATGTTGCTTGTTGCTACTGTGTGTCCTTGGACAAGTCACCTACCCCTTTTAAATTTTTGTTTCTTTGTTGTTCTTTTGTTTCTTTGTTTGCAAAATGGGGATAATAATTCCTATCATATAGGTTCCTATTCTGATTTGTACTCTCTTTAGTTAAGAATTTGTCTTTTTTCTGTTAAGCTCTAAGGTAAGAACAGAAATAATATCTTACTTTCATATTTCTTTAGTGGTTAGTTTGGAAGCAAACATTGCAGTAGTTGCTGAATTAAATTGGAAAGAAAAAAGACACTGGGTTGCAAAAATATCCTACCATGTTAGTCACATGGTAGAAATTCTTAGAAATATCTGGGCTTCCTGGGAGTGAATGTTGGCATTGATTTCTGATATTTGACAAGATTTGGAGATTATAAGAATCTAAGTATTATGAACATTTCAATTACATACTGCTTTCTTTAATTTTTTTTTCCTCCTGGTTGATCTCTCAATAGTTCTGAATTTAGGGTACATGTGGTGGAAGCCAGGTGTGGTGGCAATGCCTTTAATCCCTGAACTCAGGAGGTTGAGGCAGAAGGATTGTGAGTTCCAGGTCAGCTATATAGTGAGACCCTGCTGAAAAAAGAAAGAAAGAAAGAAAGAAAGAAAGAAAGAAAGAAAGAAAGAAAGCCAGCCAGCCCCCAAAAACATGTGATGGAGATTTTTCAGTGGGAAAAGAGACATTGGTAGGTTCAAGCCTGTGTAATTAGCCACAACTGTTGGTGGCCTATTAAAACAAACTTTAAAAAAAACTGCATTAACTTTTGATTTTATAGTTAAATGAATAGAGTGTAAATAATGACAAAATTCTCCTTTGTCACTACCTCCAAACCCAGGCTCTTTCCCAAAAGTAAACACCATTGTCTGTTTAGTAACTACCCTTCCAGATCATTTTCAATGAGATTAACACACTCATATTGAAGTACCTGGTGTTGTTTGTAGATTTAATTTACATAAACCTTCTTCCCACTTCAGGCAATGTTCTACAGCATGTTCTATTTCCTAATAATATGTCTTGGAAGTCTTTTTGTAATTTCAAATGGTGGTGAAAGTATAGGGAAAAAGAAACCTGTACCTAACCTGATGATAGGTGTATATATTGGTGTATCTGATTTGAGGGCAGTTTATTATATCTACTGACGCAGGCACATGTTTGGTGATTTAGCAGTTCCCTTGCTTTGTGTCTACCTTAGAGAAATATTTTTACTTGGGCACAGAAGTTATGCTTGGATTTCTTTACAGCATTGTTTATAATAGGGGAGTGACTAAATTAGCATATTTATGCTATGGAACATGCTGCAGCAATCCAAAAGAACGAAGCTAATAGATTTGTAATTTGTTTTTTAAAAACTTAGTCACCATGACATTAAATGATCATTTTAAGTGTCCCTCTTCCTCTTTGGGCATGATACTTCACACCTGTAATTACAGTACTCAAGAGGTAGGAGGATTGTGAGTTCAAGGCTAGCCTGAGTTATATAGAGAGATTCATATTCTCTCTCTCTCTGGAGGAAGAGGAGAAAAAGTCAGGATCTTAGTATTTTATATAAGAATTTTTTTTATTGAGTTGGAAAAGAAAAATACTTTTTTCTTCTTTTACCAATTTAACCTGTAAGATGAATTTAATTTCCCACTATACCCTAAGGGTTTAAAAAGAACTGTTGCCACAATTGTGTCACAAACATGCCACAGTATTTTATTTTTTGGTTTTGTCTTTTATTGTAGGAATGAAGGCTTGATCCCGAGCAACTATGTGACTGAAAACAAACTCACCAACTTAGAAATATATGAGTAAGTCTCCTCCAAAGTGTGCCCTATGGTTAACCTAGGAAAAGCAAGGAGCTTCTGGCAGTTTAAAAGTATAGATATTGTTTTTGGTCTGTAAAAGGAAAAGAAAGTAACACATTTGACACCTTGAGCAAGAAAGAGACCTCTGATCCTTATCACACCTGATTCCGAAAATTCTTTTTCTTAAGCTTATTTTTGTTTAGTTTCTCATGCCCTCTTTTTTTTTTTTTTTTAAACAGTGACAGAGTGAAGCCAAACAATCATCTGGCACTTGTTTTTCTACATATTCTAAATGAGAAATTTACTTTAAAAAATGACATTAGATTTAAATGTGTGGTGAGTTGGATTTACTATGCAGACCAATCACTACATTTGGCTCAGATTTTGATATGTTTTAGAAATAGGCTGGTGCTATAGTTAGGAGTAGTTTGGAAGAAGCTTAGGCATGTTCATTCAAGTTCTTCCTGAAATTTCTTTTTATTACAATTATAGATTTGGAAGGAGGAGGAGTTTTCAACCATCAGTTTCTAGATCCTCATTCTTCAGATGAGGTTAATAGATTACAGGTAAATAGTGGCAAAACAGGAACAAGTCCTGAGGGTTTTTGTTTTTGTTTTAGATAAATCTAGATTTTCAGCTAGCATGCACCTCCTCCTCCTCCCTTGTGCACTTATTTTTCAATCAGCGTATGCTTCCAGCAGGTGGCATTAGGTAATGTGAGTTGAGACATTAAGACAGGTGCTTGTTGAGAACTAAGCATCAGATACAAAGGAAACAGAATCTGGGTCAGCTTTTCTACTAATTTAAACTCACCATAAAGCAGATTCAGTACATCCAGCCTTAAAATACCTCCAACTCCAAAAGCTTTGGTAAGTAATGCAGACATTGTTGGAGTGCAGGAGAGGCCACAGGACATGGGACCCATCTAACATCACTTTTCTTCTCCATTAGCTTTTCTTTTTCATTCACACTCCTCAGCTCTCTTCTCTCTTCTCCCATCCTTCACTTAGTTGACTGGGTCTTCTCTATCGGTCTGAGCCTTTTAGGCCTAGCCTAAGATTCGGATCTCTAAGTAAAATCAAGCCTTCAGGTGGCTGAATCCACTTTCCTGAGAAAACAGTTTCATAAGGTTCAATACATTCTAGTGATTATTGTTTCAGTGGACCACAAAGCTAACAGGAAAACCATTTACACTTTGGTTCACCCTGGTCTGGTATTACCAGTGTCTAACAGACCGCCAGACCCAGGATCATTTTATTTGTTCAATTTCTGTTTATTGCACACTGGTGATTTATTGATGTTAGTTCCGCTAAGCACTGGAGATACAAAGTAGAACACACAGAACCTTCCCTGCCTTTGTGGGACTTACAGTTTCATGAGGAAACAGATACTAGACAACCCTAAATTTAAAAACAAATATATAATTCTAAATTGGAGTGTCATAAAGGAACAGTGTAGAACACTATGGGAGAAACCAATGGGGCAGGAGAAATATGTAGATGGCAGATGTTGGGTTGGGGAAGACCTTTCTGAGGGAGTGACATGTAAAGGAGATAAGAGGAAAGTAGACAGGTGATGAGGAGAAGATGCTGTGTCAGTGTGCACTTCTGATGTTTCAGGGGAACGTTTGTACTTAGAAAGACTTATGGCTGCATTGGTTGTAAATGTATACCCAACTTATCAACATTACATTGTAAAAACCAGTTTTCAGTAAGTCTGCAAACTCAACATGTTGATCTTGATACACTATTTATAAATCTAAATAAATAAAAACAATCACTTTAATTCAAACCCAAATTACTAACCGTCCTTAAACAACTGGTTGTATTTATCAGCTTTGTTGCATTTAATTTGCATTAACAAATTGAATACAGTCAATTATCTTTTTAAATAGTTAAAATGCTTGACAGGGCAAATTAATAATTGTAATAAGCTCTATGTAAGTCCTTAAAATGATCCTGTTGTTGTTGTTAGGTGCCATGGAGTCAGTGTCCGACTCATAGCAACCCTCGTAGGGTTTTCAATGGCAGACAGTTTCGGGATTGCCTTGGGAGTGGATTGCCAGGCCCTTCTCCCATTTTTGCGGTGCTGGGAATCAAACTCGGGACCTTAGACACTGCAGTGCAGCGCTCTACCAACTGAGCTAAATCCCAGCAAAATGATCCTAGATCTAATAAATTAAGCTTATCTGTATGAGAAATCAAGTTCTCTTAACTGTATGAATATTTAAATATTAGTCAATTTCTCTTCAATTTCAAATAAATTTAAAATCTACTGGGTGCTAAGGTGCATACCTATTTTCCTAGCAACTTGGGAGGCTGAGGCAGAAGGATCTCAAGTTTGAGGCCAGAGGCTGTCTGTGCAACTGAGTGAGACCCTGTCTCAAAATAAAAAATAAAAAATGGGCTACGGGTGCAGATCTCTGGCAGAGCACTTGACTAGCATGGATGAGGTCCTGGGTTCAATCCCTAAATACTGCAAAATAAATAAATAAATAAATAAATAAGTAAATTGAAATGAGAGACAAAAATCTAATGTACTTTATTCTCTTAAAATTACAGATATTTTGAATATCAAACATAGTGATAATCCTGAACTTTATAGAAATATGAATTTGATTTATCTCTTTACCTCTTCACTGAATCCATGCTATTCTTGGGTTACAAAGTCACTTACTAAAGAAAGCAGGTTTACCTTCTTAGATCTAAAGGGGTTTCTACATCCAAAAATCAAGAGTACAATACTGTTACTTATTGGCCTAAATATTTACAGGATGTTTCAACTCAAGTCTAGCTGGACACTCTGGACTTTTCCCCTTTATTAGTAAATGATGATGGGGTACAGAGTAATACAGCATTGGCTTTTTCCATTATGCATCCTTTACATCACTTCTAGCCATACTTTCACTGACCCACAAAGTTTATGGAGCCTCATGGCTAGTATGTAGTTAAACTCTGATACTTATTTAGGTTATCCTCCCCTATTTTTCCAACATACTCATGAAGTTGTGCTGTTCACATTGAGATTGACCCCTCACCATTCATCCCTTCACACTGACCCTCCTCCCCATTCCATCTTCTCCAATCTTCGTTTACCTCTGCTAGATCCCTCCCTCCTTCTTTCTACTCCTTAAATTGTTCCTTTTATGCTATGTTTAATTGTGCATTTTTAATATTTAAATTTATGTGCAAGATTTTTTCCTTCCTTTAAGTATGATTCAGCACTCACATATGAATGAGAGCATATGGTATTTCTTTTCGGGCTTGTGTTTGTTCACTTAAGATGATGTTCTCCAATTCCATCCATTTTGCTGCAAATGACATTATTTCATTTTTTTAATTGCTGAGTAATATTCCATTGTGTATATGTACCATAACTTTTAAAAGATGTCCATAGGAACGCTGTCCCAACCCCTATGTTCACAGTATTTGGTGTCTTGTAATCAGTGCTGTCTAGATATAGGAATTGGAGCCTTTTCTCCTTTAAAAACAAAAACAAAACCTCTTCTAACTCTTTGGACCTGAGTTAAAAAGATGAAATTTGGAAATACCATGTTCCCAACCTCACCTAAATTACATTAATTGAATCTCTTTACTGCTTAATAAAATCCTGTATTATTTTAAAGGATCATGAATTTGTCACATACTTGTGGCTCTTGGGTAGTTACTTTGAAGTCATTCTAATGAAATCCACATATGGATGAATGTTTAATTTTTATTTAAACAAAATCAGCATTTATATTACTATAATAAATAAATATGAAGTAATAAAAATTAACACCAACACTTTATCAGGTGAAAAATACTATTTAAACATACAATTGTGTTAACATTTCCTTTTTTGAGTATCATTATACAGTCCTGGCTTTTCACAGATTCAGCCTATTTTAGTGGACTGAAATCACTATTCTCTTTTTAACAATCAAAATTTACAACTTCATCAGTGAGGACCTCTTTGTGGTAGTTCCCCATGTCTTTAAGATTGCATTACTTATTTTGAAGGAATTTCTTCTTCTCAAAACAAGAGGTCTTAGACTCATCATGAAATTCTTTCTTCTAATTTTAATAAAAAAATCCTAAGTAATGTTCACTAACGCTATAGTTACCCTTGTTCCCACTAGTGGCAAATGGTCAAATCACTTTGTCTTGAATTACCTGTCATCATTTTGTATTCTCTGGGTTCATCTTTTTTGAAGTTCATTTTTGGTTTCATGACATTGGTATTTTAGGATACATGACTATTCTAATTTAGTGGGAATTTTCCACCACTGGATGTTAGAGGAAGTTCATGTGTTTAGAGGGGCTCCATCCTGTCATGTGGAGCAGTTTCAGCCACCATCTGGCTCACCTATGGTGACTCAGAGCATGGTTACACATACATTCTTCCTTCCCCTGACAACAAAACGATTATTTCTGGTTCTATTACATTAAATTTCAATTTCTTTGTAGAAATCTTGCTTCGAAATTAAAGCTTTCTAGTTTTTCTATCTGTTTTGTTCTACCATTTGCCTCACTTTTCTGCATAACATTTACTTCCTGATTAGATATGGTCAAACTATATATTTACTTTATAATAGTTAATTATGTCTACTCTATGTGGCTCTGATATTTTAGGTACTTATAGACATGTTTAGTCCACAGGAAATGGAATGTTCAAAGGCAGAAAAGAGCTTTGTAAATTTAAGGACAGAAAGAATCCAAATGTGGTCAAACCCTAGTGAATGAGGCCAGAAATGAGGCAGGGGTGTGTTTGGAGCAGGATTCTATATTGGTTGTTCCATGTACTCTGTGAACTACTAACACCACAGGAGGTTAGTAAGAGGTAATGTACTTAGGTGAGACAGATAACTTAGAATGAATTTTAATTTGGAAAGGGAAATGGCACTTACAAAAGCGTGCAAATAGGAAATTTCTGAGTGGAAGGAAAGAAATGCCTATTTTTTAGTTCATCTGTTAGAGCTCAGCATTTGTTGAAGATGATGATTTCTTAATCACATAGCTTTTGTGGAATTTGATAAGATGTTAAACCATTCAAAATTATATAAGGCACTAAGTTGTGTCAGAAAATTGAACTGGGTTATGATAGAATGAGCTAGATACTTGCTTGCCATGAGTAAAATTGTATTAAACTTGATGAATTGACACATAAGGGTACATCACTATTTTTCTGAATTCAAAAAGTCATAACTTCCTAAAATCAAATCTGAAGTAAGATCTTTAAAATAAAATGGTAGGGTTTTTTTCCCCCAAAAATTAAAAGCATAATTAAAAAATCATTTTTGTTGCTTTTACAGGTGGTACCATAGAAACATTACCAGAAATCAGGCAGAACGTCTATTGAGACAAGAGGTAATTCAATGTAGTCATGAACAAATCTGTGAATATTTTCAAAATTTCGAGAGAGGTACATTACGAAGATTTTAACCAACTAAAGGGTATATTGCTTCTTGTGATTTCTAATTCTAAAATATTATTCCTACTTTATTTCACTAAAACATTTTTGATGAGTTGTAAATCAGATATATTTGCATCAGATCATATTTTCCATTGACTCTTATCATAGTTTCAGAAATGTTTCTCATGAAGTGATTTCAGCTCCAACAATCTGAAGACTTTTCATTCATTCCAACATGCATTCTTCCAGTAAAGTCTATATTTGAGTTGCCCAAATAATCTTTGCATCAAAGGCAATCAAATATTTTCTAACCTTACTAGCCTAGCTTGTTGTTGTTGTTAGGTGCCGTCGAGTCGAGTCCGACTCATAGCGACCCTATGTACAGCAGATCGAAACACTTGCCGATTCTGTGCCAGGCAAACCATCTTATTTATGTTTAAGCCCATTGTTGCAGACACTGTGTCAATCCATCTGATGGAGGGTTTTCCTCTTTTGCGTTGACCTGCCACTCTCCCAAACATGATGTCCTTCTCCAGGCATTGATCTCTCCTGACTACATGTCTGAAATATGTAAGACGCAGTTTGGCCATTTTTGCTTCCAAGGAGCACTCTGGTTGTACCTCTTCTAGGACAGATCTGTTGGTTCTTTTGGCAGTCCATGGTATATTCAATAGACGTCTCCAGCACAATTCAAAAGCATCAATTCTTTTTCTGTCTCTCTTGTTCGATGTCCAGCTTTCACAACCATATGATGCCACTGAAAATACCATGGCATGAGTCAGACGCACCTTCGTCTTCAATGTGACATCTTTGCTTTTCAATACTCTAAAGAGGTCTTTTGCCACAGCTTTGCCTAGAGCAATGCGTCTTTGGATTTCTTGACTGCTGCTTCCACGGGTGTTGATTATAGAGCCAAGCAAAGTAAAATCTTGGACAACCTCAATCTTTTCTCCATTAAATGTGAAGTTGCGTGCTGACCCAGTTGTAAGGATTTTTGTTTTGTTGATGTTTAGTCGTAACCCATATTGAAGGCTATGATCTTTGATCTTCATCAGTAAATGTTTTAAATCCTCTTCATTTTCAGCAAGCAAAGTGGTGTCATCTGCATAACGCAGGTTGTTAATGAGTCTTCCTCCAATCTTGATGCCGCGTTCTT
>VMDO01000756.1:0-47882 GCA_007922755.1 Pedetes capensis
ATAATCAACACCCGTGGAAGCAGCAGTCAAGAAATCCAAAGACGCATTGCTCTAGGAAAAGCTGTGGCAAAAGATCTCTTTAGAGTATTGAAAAGCAAAGATGTCACATTGAAGACAAAGGTGCGTCTGACTCATGCCATGGTATTTTCAGTCGCATCATATGGTTGTGAAAGCTGGACATTGAACAAGAGAGACAGAATAAGAATTGATGCTTTTGAATTGTGGTGCTGGAGACGTCTATTGAATATACCATGGACTGCCAAAACAACCAACAGATCTGTCCTAGGAGAAGTACAACCAGGGTGCTCCTTGGAAGCAAAAATGGCCAAACTGCGTCTTTCATATTTCGGACATGTAGTCAGGAGAGAACAATCCCTGGAGAAGGACATCATGTTTGGAAGAGTGGCAGGTCAACGCAAAAGAGGAAAACCCTCCACCAGATGGATTGACACAGTGTCTGCAACAATGGACTTAAACATAAATCGTTTGCCTAGCACAGAATAGGCAAGTGTTTCTATCTGCTGTACATAGGGTCACTATGAGTCGGACTCGACTCGACGGCACCTAACAACAACAATAGGTGTATCCAAAAAGAAAAGAAAAAGGGAAAGTCTGCTCAGTTGCTGCAATGCCTAACAAAGCTGCAAACCCAGCCCAAGCCCACAAGCTGTCAGACTGACAAAGTGTGAGCATGATGTAGGCAGTGGAGATGGAGCACTGAGTTAGGTTTCACAAGAAAGAAATCTGGCCTCTGGCAGCTCACTCTGCCCGCCTTCTGCGCCCTCCAGCATGCTCGGTGGTGTGGCTCTCCCCAGGGGCTGCCAAGGGCCGCCTTGGCGGGGAAGCGCGGTAGCTCTGGCCCTCTTCCTCTTTCGAAGGTGCCAGAAATCCTAACAGAAGCAGCATTGTCCCCGGTGCCGGAAGAGGAGGCTGCAGCGCCGCCTGGAGCCAAGTCCTTGCGGAATATGCTTCCGAATGGCAAAGCGGTTCTTCTGGAGCCTCGGGGCCCTGTTGGGGGCAGGATGTGCGGCTCTGATTCCCAGTGTGTGAAAGCAGGGGTTCTTCCGAATTACTCTCCTGCTGGAGGTGGGTTGTACTTTCTCTCGGATCCTGCAGCTGAGATCGGCGGCACTGCAAGATGAAACAAATCAGAATAATGTCGCCGATCCAAAAAGCCAGGTTCTACCGCACTTGGACCCGACAGGCCCCAAGGGGCTTTGACTTCTCAGCAAAGATTGGGAACCAAGTGTGTCCTCACCCCAGGACAGAGAGGGTGCTGGGTAATTTCGATAGACTGCCCCTTCCACATAGAAGACCCTTCTGATTTCTGGTTTTTATTTTTGTTTTGTTTTTCTTCTAACATCCAAATTAGAGATTCAAAGATACCATAACAGGAAAAGCAGAACATGCTTTAATCTGGAGGGGCAATGCCAACTACCTGCAAGGTCATCCTATCTGCAGATACACAGAGCCTAGATGGGGCTTGCACCCTTAGCTCTGCCTCTTTCATGGCACCTTGCACTCCTATTTGATATGGTAACTATTTGTGCACTAACCATTTACCTTATCACCTCCATTACTGCGCTATAGGCTCCCAGAGGACACAATCTGTGTGCATTGGATTCATCCTCACCTCTTCTCCTGCTGCCTAGCACAATGCCTTGTAGGCTCTAGTCCCTGTGAATGTTTTGCTGCGAGCTGGTGGTCTAGCTAAGTGCATTTCGTTAGTATTTCCAAGGGCCTGGGGGTTTGATCCCCAGCACTTCAAGAAAAAAAATTAAAAATAAAGATAAAATAAATGTAGGAAATAAGGCAGAGTATTTGCCTGCATTAGTCTCTATGCATTCCCAATTGCCACATTAGATACTTAATGTATATAATCCTTCCAAACAGCCTATGAGGTGTGAATCATTGCTTTATACATAAAGAAACTGTGGCTGAAAAAAGTGTTAGATGCCTTGCCCAAGTCACACAGCCTGTTAGAGTTGGAGTTGTAGTTGAGTCTAGAACTATTTGCTGCAAAGTCCCTGCTCTTCTTTCTCCACTAATAAGCGAGTGAATGGTACTACCACACTCATGTCTGTAGCCATAGCACTCTGGTACCCAATCCTGCCTTATCTCAGAAGCTAACCAGGGTAGGCCTAGTTAGTCCTTAGATGGGAGACCACCTGGGAATACCAAGTGCTGCAGACTAGGAAGAAGGACCTGGCAATCTACTCCTGAAACAATCTGCCATTGAAAACTCTATGAATAACAGAGAAGCACTGACAATAGTGTTAGGCATAGGAGTATTTCATTCTGTTGTACATAGGGTCGCTATGAGTCAGATTTGACTCGAGGTCACCTAACAACAATGATACCCATGAGAAGAGCTCTCTTCCCCACACCCGTGTTGCTAATACTTCTTCCCAGCAACCCTCACCTCAATTTCACAGAGCTCATTCCTTAGCTAGTTTTCTGATGAAGCTGGAATTCACCCAAAGACAGTAGAAAAATGGCCTTGGCATTCATGTGTAAGATACTCTCCCTGGCCACCTAACCACCAGGGCTAAGGTGAATGCCATTGCTTTACACGTGGTACCTCCTCTATCCCTAAATTTGAGCAGTCCCTGTGGGTTAAACAGACTCC
This sequence comes from Pedetes capensis, assembly GCA_007922755.1. Taxonomy (NCBI): domain Eukaryota; kingdom Metazoa; phylum Chordata; class Mammalia; order Rodentia; family Pedetidae; genus Pedetes; species Pedetes capensis. The sequence continues at coordinate 2,630 of VMDO01000756.1, forward strand.
TAAACTTGCCCAACCCTTTTTAAGATGTCTTCCCTATCACCTGCCTAGCAAATGTCTGTGCATTATTCAGGACCCATCTCCTTCAGAACTTCCCTAGCCCAAGCAGAGCTACTCACCCACTCTTTAGTTACCAAGGACTGGGTAGGGACTGGGCAGTATGGGATCTAAAATAATCAAGAGTCTCTATTCCTGAGGAACAGCAAGACAGAGAAGGCAAGAAAATTTACCTTGTGATATAGTATAACGGGGGACACTATGTGCCTCCTGGCAGGCATGGTATCATTGAAGCTATGCAACTACAACATTTTTGTTTTTAAAACAGGGTCTTGCTATGTATTTATCCCAGGCTGGCCTTGAACTCTTGGTCCTCCTGCCTTGGCCTATGGAGTGCTAGGATTACAGTAAGGCACCACCATATCTGGATAACTATGATATATTCTTGCAGAAAAAATAGAACCTATCTAAGCAAACCTCCAGGCCTGGCTGCCAATCTGTAGGCACACGGGAACTAAAGAAACATGAGAAAAACACCTCAGCCAAAACCAGACTCTGGAAACAGAATAAATGATCTGACTTCTTCAATAAATACATGGGACAAGGGAACTGTTCATTGATTTAGGAAAACTTAATATATCAACAAAATGCAGATATGGATGTGATTTAGGGGGAAAGGCTATGAGTACACATTTTGGGGACAATTGGAGAAAAATGAACATGAACCAGGTATCACATAACATTAGAGAATTATTATTAATTTTGTCAGATATAATAGTATTTCTATTAGGTTTGTCAAGAAGTCCTTAGCAATTAGAGATATAGCTTGAAGTATTAGTGAATAAAATGGCATAGTATCTGGAATTTGCCTTAAATTCTCTACCAGGAAAAATAAATGGGGGTAGAGGGGTAGATAAAACCAAAATGGCAAAATGTTGACAATTAATGAAGTGATGGGGGATGGCCATTATACTAACTACCCTCTATTTTTATATGTTTGAAATTTTTCCATAAAGTGTTAAGTTTAAAAATACTGATTGCATGAAAAGTGTGCTGTTGGATAAATGTTGAAGGGAAAGCAAATAGGAAGGGTTCTGAACTAGCCTGAGGTGTCAGGGTCAGCTGAGAGCAGGGACAGGACCTCAAGCATTGTGTTGTGTTGCATTATCATTAGCACACAAGGGATGTATCTGATCTGTCTTGGAGGCCCTAGTACCCAACATGGTATGGCAAACAACAGGTGCTAAGGGAAAATTATTGAATGAATCACCTATAACCACCCAAAAACCTTTCTGATATTCCCATTAATGTAGCAGCAGCAGCAACCACTGTGTCATGCTGGACATGATGGACACACAGAAATAGAGAATAGTCTCCACTCCCAGGGGAAGAAGATTTATTTACATAGAGAGATGGTTTTGAAAATGAGCTAAATGTGCTAAGTGCAAAGTGAATGGTATGCCCTGCTGAACATTGTGTCTCTGGAGGATTCTTCTGAGGATGTGTGTGCGGAATGATTCATATAGGAAAGAGGCTCATTGGATCTAGGTGTGCAGGAGTGAGGGCCACGGAAGGTAAGGTGGCTATGGAAATACAAAGGAAGAAGGAATGGATGTGGAAGGATTGATCATAGTATAAGGAAGTATGTAGACCAAAACAGATCAGAAGCCTCATGGGAGCAGCTTTCCCATATTGAGCTCTCTAACATGGAAATGGACAGGGAAACTCCAAGGAAAACTGTCATCAACCCAGCAGAACATAGGCCCAAAGATAAATTGTGTTGATTAATAGAAAATGTTAAAGGTTGTGGGCTTTTTTTGTGTGTGTGTGTCTGTTTGTTTGTTTTTGTTTTTGGCACACCTGAGTCCATAGGCTGAGATTTAAGATGACCACATAAAACTAAGCTTGAATAGAAAGGTGGGTGTATTGGAAGAATACGCAGAAATTTCCTAGAATTCTAAATTGGGCAGCATGACTACACCTCAAGAGACACAGGAACTAGATATGGAAGTCATCAGGAACCAAAACAACCTCTCTCTCTCTCTCTCTCTCTCTCTCTCTCTCTCTCCCAATCCCCTCATGTCTTGCTCCACCCCACATTCTTTCATCCTTTCATCTCTGCTTCTCTCTGCACCTCTGTGTCTTTTCTCTCACTCCCTAAATATTAGTTTCCTCTATTCACTTGCACATACATAAGCCAAACATAGCTGCCCAAATCTGATTTTTATCCCCCCCCAAAAAAAATTTTGGCATTTTTGACATTTTTGACATTTTTGACATTTTTGAAAATCCCTTTAATGGCTTGCTTAATAAAGACAGCTGAATTCTGATATCTGCTTCTGTATTCAATTTGTTGTGATTTGTTGTTTTGGTTAAAGTATATGAAGAAAATTCAATATCACAGAAACATGTAGTTTTAAAATTGTGGAGTATTTTAATTGTGGATAATCTTTCATATAATACCAAAACTCAACAAGTGGTAGTTTCTTAAAAGTTGCAGTGGGAAGTCTGAAATCATATAAATGTACTTTTCTTACTGTTATATTGAAACTCATCTTGTACTTTGAATAGCTCTTTTACTCATGCATTTGTCATTTGGAAAATATTGGTTTACTGAGTTATGCACTGTATCTTCTTAGGGTTGACATATTTCATATTTTTTTAAATCACACATGACTGATCCCATCAGAAAAGTTTAAGTATTATAAAACTATCAAACTCACAGTAGAAGATATGAGTCTTTCAAAATTCTAGTTTTCACGCCTGGACATGTGGCTCAGTGTTAGAACCCTTGCCTAGCATGCATGACACCTTAGGCTGGATTCCTAGTACCACAAACAAAATAAATTCCAGTTTTTATTTGCAAAATCAAGTTTTGTCATTGTCACAAATGCATTTGTTGTTTTCCTTGGACTGCAGGATAACTTCATTCATTTTTAAGAAAATATATGCCAAGAAGCTGCATCTAAGAAACCATAACTTGTTTCTTCCGTAACACTAGTACCCTTGGGAATAGCAACTTGTTTAGTTTACATTCCAGCAATTACATATCACATAAGCAATTTGCCTGAGATAATCACCTTCAGTATTCAGCATATGTGCTATATTCATACTTCTCATTTCATCACACAAAATATTAGAAAGTCATATATCCATAAGTCTAGATTTAAAAACTAGTTTTGACTTTTTTTCACTGTGAGTATGTGGTAGTGACGAATATAAAGAACACAGAGAGCTATTGTCTTGATTCACACCAAAATGCCAGCAGTATTACCCATCATTGCTGCTGTACCATCAATTAGAAAGTACAGGGGGAAAAAGCAGATATCCTCTTAGCATTATAACGAAAATGGTTCTGACTTGGAAGGATGATCCCATGAGTCTTGGGGATCCCCCAAAGGTCCATGAACCACACTTTGAGAGTTGGCATCATAAACTACTCAAATTCAAGTAATTAACTCCCATGTTCCCAGTTTCCATTTCCAAGCAGAGAATATTTATGTCACTCAGCTTGGGCTGGATGCCTGCTCCACGCCTTCAGTGTGGCCAGGCATAAGATCATGTGGCCCATTATCTACTTAGCTAGGATAGTGGGGTCAGACACCTGAAAAAGGAGTGAACAAGTCTGGCAAAGCTGAGAATCAGGATAGGGTGGGGTTAAAAGCCCTACAAACTTATTTAAAAAGAAAAGAGTTGGAATGGCCAGGGAATTCAGCAGGAACATATCTTGGAACCTTGCCAGAACACAATCCACAACTGAAAGGTGAACAAAGTTTTACAGATTCCAAAGTGCTTTCATATACATCGCTTCATTTAATGCTTCCAGCAGCCCTGTGAGATAAATATCATTACTGCTACTCGACAAATGTAGAAACAAAGGCTTAGAGAAGTCAAGTATCTTGCACAATCACACAGTAAAGAAGCAACAGAACCTACATCTTCTGACTTTAGGCAAAGGACTTGTACACCTCCAGCACAGCTGTCCATCATGGTGATTACACTCTAAGTGAAAAGCAAGATGTGCTTAAGAGTGACTAAGACGTCCTGTATCTGTTGAGGGGGTGGGTGAAGAAGAAATACTTAAATCCTCCTGCCTAGACCTTAAAAGTTAAGAGAAGAGGATAAAGCTGCAGAGATAGGGATTCCTTAGTTAGACCATTAGGTGTAGTAAAGACCCTATAGTCTGACTCTCCATGCTATGATTTTGGCCACTCCATCAGTCCTCACGGGAACAAGCCTGCCTTCTATACTAGGGTTGCTGCCAATAAAGTGCAACTTTATGTGGGGAAAGAATGCTGGTTTTAAATAATAAAGCATAAGCTAGGTGTGATGGTGCACACTTATAATCCCAACATTTGGGAGGGAGAGGCAGGAGGATTATGAGTTTAAACCTGGCCTGGGCTGCATAGAGAGAGCCTGTCTCGGGGGGGAAAAAAAAGAATAATGTGTGCAAGTGCATTATTTACTAGCTAAAGTGAATTCTTCTCCTCACACTAAAAATTAAAGTATATATTTTATTACCTTTACATCATAAACATCTTTTATGTAGTAGACCAAGATATCTCACATGAGAGAAAAATATCAGGTCTAAATAGAGAAGCGTGCATTTTGGGAGCCTTGGCTTTGATCCCTCAACACCCTCCAGTTTCTCCTAACCCCTTTCATCCTCTCTCAGTTTTTAGGATATTATTCCAAGTAGGCTGAGCCAAGAGGAAGTGAGTTTTAAAACTAAAAAAAAAAAAAAAAAAGTATGCTTTTAAAGTATACAAAGAGAAGCTTGGTTTTACACAAGAAGATCCAGCCTCTGATTTTCAAAGCCACGCCAATGAGACATCACCACAGAGCGGAAATGATCATAGTTTAGAGTCATGGGGTCCAATGTGGGGATCACTAGCCACCTGTGCAAGTTCAAACTTGAAATGTAGCAAGCCTGAATTGAGATTTTATACTGTTCATAGAAGATGCACACCAAATTTCAAAGACTTAGCACAAAAATAATGTGAAATACCTCATTAACAGTTTTTTTATATTGATTCCATATTGAAATGACAATATTTTAACATATTGAGTTTAAATAGAATATATTATTCAAATCTATTTCATCACATTTATAATATGGCTGCTAGATAATTTGAAATTATCTGTGTGGCTCACATTATATTCTACTGACAGTACTTGCCCACACATCAGTCCCTACAGACTGCCATCTCCACCGCATTCAGTGATTCCTGATTTTTATTCCAAACCATATCAGTTGTTTTTTCTTTAATTCTTTAGTTACCTCTTGTGTTCTAATGATAAAAAATAATTTTGATATGCAACTCATTCAGATTTAATGATCAAGTTATAATGATAAAAAATTAGGAGAGAAAGAAGGATCTGAATCCCAAATCTTCTGATTTATTGAGTGTAAAAAAAAATGAATAAAAATTTGCTCATCTATTTTTCTATCTTGATAGAGAGAGATGTACTTATATAACAAATTCATGTCCCTGCCAGAGAAGAGAGAATAATGTAAGAATAACAGATTATTTCCAATTTGACATTCACTAAAAATGAATCTGTTGAATATGAGGTCTCCCACCACATATTAGCAGATGTTCTAAAAACTGGAACAAATTACCGATTAAATGCTATTACTTTATGAAACTAAATATATTCTAATCCAGAGAGTTGAACTGACACATAGGGAAAAGGTGAAGGCTGTGAGGGTGGGATTGCAGTGGGAAGTTTCAGTATAAAGCTACTGGGCAACTACATAGTCACATCCAAATATTTTATAAAAACTAAAGGATATTTGGTTGGTCTATAGGAATTTAATGTCTTTGCTTCTTTTAAACAAACTTTTACTTCGATAGACCCAAAGCAGACTTGAAGGTTAGAATAAAGGTTAACAAAAGATCAGGCTAATACTTTGGTAGTATTAGCTGGAATACAAAGCAACACAATAAAGAAACAAAGGTTTGGGGTTGGGTAATGCAAACTTGCTGTGATTCTCTACCAGATCAGGATATTTCCCTGGTTCCCCACTGTCACAAAGATGATGTTCACCACAGCTCCCAGGAGTGATTCATTGCTTCTGTTGGACCTCTCTACACTAATCAGAGGCTTGTTAAACAGGTCGTACAGAAGCCCGCTTGTAGCCCATTAAAGCCAGCAACAAGGTGTGACTTCTCCCACCTCTCCTCCCATCCTATTGATTCAGGCTCCCCTGAGTGATCCTCTGGACCTTGCTCAACTATTGAAATACTTACTTTATTGAACAAAGCAATATGTAGGTAGGAAAACAAGAATCTAGGCAGGAATACAAATCTTTATAAACCAATCCTCCCAGCCTTGTTTCCACCATCCTTGTTTCCATTAATCTTTTATCCTATATCTCTGGGGAACTCCTCTTTTGTCATTCTTTCCTCTTGCCTGCTGGATTTGCTCAAGGTATGTGAATTGCTATGTAGTTTTCCCACTTTGTCTATCCGTGACAGCTTCCAGTTAGCATTTCCCAATGCCATAAACTTTCTCCTGCCTGTGCCCAGGTTTCCCTCCCAGCTGCCTGGGAACGACCCTACTTTGCAAGTTACCACATGTGAGTGAGCTGGAATGATGCTAGGGTGTTTTGAAATGATGAAACTGATCCCTCCCCCAAGGAGACTGACTCAGCAATGATCTTTACAAATTTCCCACATTTTACAATCGTGGGAAAAAGGAAATCGGAGTTGAGATTATTTTGAAGAGCCCATTTTTCAATATTATGCATTGGGTCTAAGATATTTTAAAGAATCCATTAGAAAAATAAAAATACTCCCTACATTGGACTAGGCCTATGGTATTGTTGTTGTTGTTGTTAGGTGCTGTCGAGTCAGTATCTGACTCACAGGGACCCTCATAGGGTTTTCAATGGCTGACTGTTTGGGGATTGCCGTGGGAGTGGATTGCCAGGCCCTTCTCCCATTTTTGCGGTGCTGGGAATTGAACTCGGGACCTCAGAGACTGCAGCACAGCGCTCTACCAACTGAAGGATGGTAAATCCCAGTCCAGGCCTGTGGTATAGAAATACCAAAATCTGTACAGACACAAAACTTAGCATTTAATCATTCACCTCCAAAGTTTACTGCAAAATAAATATGTTGTTGTTAGCTTCAGAAGAGTCAAGTCCGACTCACAGTGACCCTCAAAGGGCTTTCATTGCCACATCCTTCTCCCATTTTTGCAGTGCTGGGAATCAAACCTGAGACCTCAGAGACTGCAGAGTGGTGCCCTACCAAGTGAGCTAAATCCCAGCCCTCAAAAAATGAATATAATTAATTTTAATGCACACCCAGATAAGGAAGTCAGTGTTAACAGATCTCTTACATTTTCAAATGGAGAAACTTTGCCACAGTAAAGTTGCCCAAAGGCATCGCATACCAAGATGAATTAGCCAGGGTTCAGACCAATCATGGAGGAAAAAAAGAAAAAGTTAAAAAAAAAAAAAAAAGTGGAGAGGGAAGGAGATACAAGGTGGGAAAGGAAGGAAGAAATCATTCTGAATGGAAGCGAGTACATAAGCCTAGGGTTTTTCTCATGAAATATTCACCCTTGAAATAATTGCAGATAATATATTCACACAAATGGACCAAATTGAGCCAATGTTTTCTAAAACACAGCCTTTGTTGCCTAAGAATGTCCTATATTAGCTCACATTGCCTCTCACAAGGATTTCTTTCCTTTTTTATCCCCCAAATGTTTTCTTTCTCATCCTTCTCCTCATAGTTCTTTACTTGAATAGCTATGGAAGACAAGCTGGCAGGTTGAGAGTAGAACTAAGAATCAGAGAAAAAAGTGGAGGCAGTGCCAAAACTTGGTTCCTATGCTCCTAAACATGGGAAAATTCTTAACCATCTAAATTGTTTCTTCACCATAAAATGGGGTGGTAATGGTACATTCCTGTTAGAATTGCTCAGCAGAATCAATAATAAAATGCATGTAAAGGTTAGTTTTTGGTTTTGTTTTCAGTATTTAGGGGCTGAACCCAGGAGATCACACATACTTTGCAAGTTCTCTATCACTGGGCTGCATCCTCAGTCTGTTTTCAATTTTTTTTTATTTTGAGACAGGATCTCACTTTGTTATGTAGGCTCTCTCTGGCCTCAAACCTGCAATCCTCTTGCCTCTACTGCCAAAGTCACTGGGATTAGAGGTGTACACTACTGTGCCCAGCGCATGTAAAGTTCTTAACATGGTCCTTGACAAGAATGTTCTCAATGAAGGATAATAATTACTGTAGTTCCATTTTAAACCAGGAAATTCCAGTTCTATGGCTTGGTTATGGTCTGAGAGCATCTCCTAAAGTTTTGTGTCTTGGAAGTTTATTCACCAGTATAGTGTTGTTGAGAGATGATGGTGAGCTCCTTGAAAGGAAGGGCTTAGTGCAAGGCCATTAGGTTGTTGGAGATGCTGCCCTTGGAACAGATCAATTAAGTTTTCATGGATCTTCAGTTAATTCTCTCAAGTGTGAGTTGTTATAAAAGAGCGAGCCTAACCCCTCAGTCTCTTTCTGCACACACTCCCATCTTGTGATGCCATTTGCCAAGAAGCCCTTACCAGAACAGAACTTCTCAGGAAAAAAAAAAAAAAGATAATACATAATAAGAGCAGCTAGAACAGACTGCTGTGGGGTCTTGCTGTGATGCTGAAAGCTATGGCACTGATATTTCAGATACCAGCATGGCTACCCATGGTGGACAGGTTTTACCTGAGCTTTCAGACTGAAACAGACGAGGGAGAAGGACCTGGCAGTTCACTCCCAAAACAATGATCCACTGAAAACTCTATGAATAGCAGAGAAGTAGAGTACCAGAAAATGAGTCCCCCAGGCTTGAAGGCATTCAAGAAGCGACCGGGGAAGAGTTGCCTCCTCAAAGTAGAATTGATCTTAATGACAGAATGGAGTAAAGCCCCTCGGACTTCCTTCTGTTGATGTGGCATGACTCAAAATGAGAAGAAACATAGTGGCTATAACAATGGGCTAAAACATTAAAAGATTGTGTGCATGGTACAATGTCAGGTAGCATTTCATTCTGTTGTACTTATGGTCACTATGAGTCAGATCTGACTTGGTGGCACCTAACTAACAGGACAGACTATTGAAAGATTTGAAGATTTCAAGTTGGTTCCAAACTTGGGAACTAATAAGATACAAGCACAGAGATCAGGCTGGTGGAAATCAGATCATCAATCTGCTTACTGGTAAGACTGGATAGCAGAACTTCACCTTGAGGCATGGCAAAGTAGGTTTATATGACTTTATCTCTGATTTAGAAAAACACAACCAGCCTTCCACAGATATCCCTCCAAGGACCACTTAAAATATGGCAGAGACCAGAACAGGTAAGAGGGTCTTCAAAAGATAGGGAAAAAAGAAAAAAAACAGGTTATATAGGGCATGCTCAGTTTTTCCTCCCAGAAGTGAGGAGAGGCCAAGTATATAACTCAAGCAGAAGCTCTCCCATGCAGAAACATAAGGAGTAGGGAGAATATTCTCACTCCACCCTACCCCAGCAAAGAAGTATTTTCGTATTGGGGCTGCTCTGCAAAAATGTATTGACTCCCCTCTTCCTCCAAGACATCCTTCCTCACTAGAGATATCCTTTCCTTTCATCATCTCCTTCTTTGACATTTAGTCAAAGACCTAAATGTGTTTTAGCTCTTTAAGTAGCTGTCCCAGACAGAAATTGATGGGACACTTAAAAGTATCCTCAAGACAAATTCCACTTACTTTTATACATAATTCTTTCAAGCTCAATGATCCTTTTTCTAAAGCCAAAGAAGCAAACTGGAAAAGGAGACCATAGAGACAAAGACAGCTGCAAGAAGTGAGAAATAATAAGTGGATCTGTCTTACTTTAATGTTCCTGAAAATCTCTCCATATAGAGAGGAAACAAATGGTCGTTATGCTGATGCTCAATATTGAAATTGCAGAAATATGTTAAAAGTACATTCATTAGGCTCTGTGAGATATATATATATATATATATATATATATATATATATATATATCACATTAGGCTGGGATTTAGCTCAGTTGGTAGAGCGCTGTGCTGCAGTCTCTGAGGTCCCAAGTTCAATTCCCAGCACCGCAAAAATGGGAGAAGGGCCAAGCAATCCACTTCCAAGGCAATCCCCAAACAGTCAGCCATTGAAAACTCTATGAGGGTCGCTATGACCCGACTCAATACCGACTCGACAACACCTAGCAACAACAACAACAACCATATATATATATATATATATATATATATATATATATATATGTAAAATGATATAAGTATATTTTAAGTTCTTTTGAATGGGAAGTCTTTCTATACATATGAGAATGATTTCTGTTCAAAAGAATTAAAATTAGCAATGTTTAATCCTTTAAGACAGCAGTCCCCAACATTTCTGGCACCAGAGGACTGATTTCATGGAAGACAAATTTTCCATAGATCAGGGAGGGGACTTGTTTCAGGATGATTCAAGCACATTGCTTTTATTGTGTAAATACAGATGAAGCTTCACTTGTTCCCCCATGGCTCACACTGGTACCAGTACACAGCTTAGAGGTTGAGGGCCCCAGCTTTAAGGAGTAAATTTCTCTATTGCAGAAAATTAATCTATTAATCCAGTATATGCAATTTACCCATTGAATTTGTAATTGATTTCTTTCCCAGTATATACAAGCTCAGATAGTTCAGGGATCAAAAACATAATAAACATGTAAAGTAGCCATAGAAATTCAAACTCAAAATACAATAAAAATTCAAACTAAAAATTTTTTAAATTGTATAGGTCAGAAGTTGTGACCCATATCTTTGTCAATGTTTATGGGGGAGAAAGATCCCCCTGAACTTAACAGTAAAGTCATCCTCTGAGAGTCACCCTAGAGAGAACACATAATGGATGAAATAAATGGTGTATAGAAATCACCTATCCTGTAACTGTTCTTTAAATGCACTGCTGAGAAGATTTACTGTCTCCATTTTTAGTCAACTTATCCAGGGTAAAGTCACAGGAAGACAGGACTTATTGAAATGAAAAGAAAAGGAAGATTTATTGTTGGGTTGCCCTTCCAGTGACCAATACTTTCCCCTTCTTCATTGTTGTCAAACCTACCTGCAAAAAGGCCAGATATTGGTTTTCCCAGCCTCACTTGCAGCTAGGGGTAAAAAGGTAGTGTTGTTCTGGCTAAAAGGACATGTGGGGAAACATGCTGAGAGATTTTCTGGAAAAACTTTCCTCTGTGAATATGATGATGATGATGACCAAAAGGAAAAAGCTTATGCACTCCCAGCACAGAAGGAGGAAATGGAGACTCTTCAAAGCAAATGCAGGCAAAAGTCAGTGTAATTTGAACTTCAAAAGGGCTCATATTACAAATCTATGTTTACTCTCAGAGAATGCCTTATAGATCAAAGGGTTGTATCTAATCTCTGACACTCTCCAAATCAAACATTGTAGGAAATAAGAAATCATGAGACCAGGTTTAGAAAAAAATAAAAATTCTGAGAGAAAATTATTGTGTTCTCTGTCAACAGAGTTGACAGTGAAGAGTTTGCTCTGGGACATTGAAGTTCCCCAGAGAGCAGGGTTAGATATCCTGTTTATAGCAAATATTATGATGGATTTCACAACTGCAGTTGGTAATCCCTGTCAAAGACAGTTATCAGGTCAAAACAAAATACAATAAAATTTTAACCACTTCTTCAGCTTTCTCCACTTAAAAGGGAGCACCAGGAGGCCACTCTGTATCAGTTAGCTCTTATGTGCCACCTCAGATACTCTGTCTTTGCTTTCTCGGTGGTGTTTGGCCTCTTGTTCTAGCTCAGCCAATGCCGTGGCAGCCAGGTCTGGGTACATTTCAACTAGCTTCACTTGGGCATACAAATACCACCTCAGGACATGCACTCCGCTCACCTTTTGTCCTGGGGCTTTCCTGTTGACACTGAGGTGCAAGACCCCCAAAACACAGGGCACCTCAAGAAGAACAGATGGATTAACACCCTGAAGGAAGAACCTTTGAACAAAGAGAGACAAGAGCCCACAAATAACTGTCCTTTTCTCATCTGGAAGGACTTTCATGAGAAGCAGTCATTTATATGTCTCTCAATAAATAGTTCTCCAAATAAATCAGTTGCTCTTAATAAATACCCTCATATCGCATCTCCTGCCTGCCATATTCCATTTGCCCTTATTTCTGATCCCTATCAGAATGCACCCCCAATAAAGTTGTAGCACATAAGCCATGGCCTCAGGCTCTAATCAACACAAGCGTAGGCTTCAGGACTTAAAACAGGGCACAATTCATAGGTCAGAAATCCGTCCTAGTATGGTCAGGTTTTATAACTCATATTCTCACAAGACTGAAGTCAAGGTGTAGGCTGACTTGTGTCTTCATCAGGAGCTCAGAATGCTCTTCCAAGACTACTTGGCTGTGTCAGAACTCAATTTCTGGGAACTGTAGGACTAAGCTTCCCATTTCCTTGCTGAGTATCAGCTGGCATCTCTTCCCTGCTCCTAGAAGCCACCTACATTCTTTACGCATGGAGCACTCTTTCTTCACAGGGTTTTAGCTCAGTTGGTAGAGGGCTGTTCCGCACTCTCTGAGGACCTGGATTCAATCCCCAGCAACACAAAAACAGGAGAAGGATGTGTCAGTCCACTCTCGAAGCAATCCCAAAAAAAAGAAGTCAGCCACTGAAAACCCCACGAGGGTCACTATGAATTGGACCCAACTTGATGGCCACCTAAAACAACAACAACAACATCTTCACAGGCAACAATGGCACATTGAATCATCTAGTGCTTTTAATCTCTCCAACCTGTTTCTGACCTCAGACCTAGCTTTAAATGACTCATGATTATAAAAGACCTACCTGGATAATCCTCATGTCTTAAGGTCAAATTAAGATTTGGAATCTTAATTACATTCACAAAATCCCTTTCACTGTATGATGTAACATTCACAAGTTACATACACACTCAAAGGGAAGTAGACTACACACAAAGGCAAGATCATCTTAAAATCTGCCTGGTACCCAGATCAGTGGTACCAAGCCTAAAGACCAGATCTGTAGGATAAGATTCTGGTGCCATATTACTCACTATTGTGAAAGTAACAGGGTTCCCATTATCAGGGGCAAGTGGAGTGGAAAGACCTTGCATGCAATGATGTCACAAGTACTAAACCTTTCACATGAACTTAATTGATATGAAGTGGAGCTGGAAGGTGAAGCAACAGCAATAGCAATAGCTGTGGTGCTTGAAAAGCATGGAAACAATTATGACTAAAAACTGCAACAGCCTTACTTTCTTAACAGAATTGGAGATCTTGAAAAAGAAAATGATAGACTCAAGACAACCAACTTCAATTCAAACACTGCTTTGAAAGAGAGAGGGCCACTGAGATAACTTTCAAACATGTACTCATCCCTTGTCACCAAAGGACAAAGCTGCTAGAAGGACAAGCACTATTTCTTATTCTTAGTGGGAGGCAGTCTGAGGTGCAACCTCTTGTATTTTTCTCTTCTTGTTGTTGTTAGGTGCCGTGGAGTCGGTATCCGACTCATAGCAACCTTCTTAGGGTTTTCAATGACTGACTGTTTCGGGATTGCCTTGGGAATGGATTGCCAGGTCCTTCTCCCATTTCTGCAGTGCTGGGAATTGAACTTGGGACCTCAGAGACTGCAGTACAGTGCTCTACCAACTGAGCTAAATCCCAGCCCCTATTTTTCTCTTAGAAGGGATATTCTGGCATACTCTAGACCATTGGATATATGCCGTATCAGCATGTGCAGCTTCTTGCTTACAACAGTCCATTTAGCAAGGTACCATGTGGTGACCTAATGACTTCTGACATGATTGAAGTCACTGTGATAGAGAACAAGAGCCTTCACATAGTCCTAGGGAAAGAACATGAGTGTGTACTGGTTGTCCTTTTGTGAAGGTGAACTACTTTTGATCCTCACTTTGAATTGGGATTGGGATTGAGAAGAATGGACCTGTTAGATCAAGAGCTGCTTATCGAATGTTAGAGGTTGTGCTGATCTAAACCTGTGAAGAAACCACATCTAGGACATAAGGAATAATAGAGTTTAATACCTAATTTAGTCTATGAGAGTCTACGATCTGCCACAATCCATCCAGGTATAAACTCTACAGGCAAAATGATGGCAACCACAACACAACATCTGTATCTTTAACATCTTTTATACCAGTACTAACCTCTGCAATTCCTGCTACATGCAGTATGCTTTAGACTTAATATTTTGGCTGAGAGGGCAAAACAGTGGGGAGGGAACAGTTTCAAGATTTCCACTAGAAAGCTCTTAGTGGCCCTCATTCCACTGGTTAGGGAACAAATGTAAGGAGTCCTCCAGTATTAGGTATGTCTATTCTATCCTCACTGACATCAGTGTCAACCTTAATCTCATATCTAAAAACCTTTGAATTGGGGTATACCATGTTCCCCAGTGTTGTTACCCTGACAAATGTTTACAGGAAAGGAAAGAGGGAGATATTTACCTATACAATGGCACACCATAAATTCATTCCTCAAAAAGATCGGTCTTCCTCTTCAAACAAAGGAATCTGGATCTCTGAGTTGACTTAAATCTACAAACTAAGTGAAGTACCAACATTATATTTTTCAGTTTCTAAGATTAGCCTTTTACTTACCGGCTCTAAATTCTTTTTATTTTATATTAGCAAGTTGAGTGGCATCCTAATTAGCTATCTTATCCTTAGGGATTCCATGAGCTACTAGGCTATCATAGCACTGTGTGCACAGCAAGACATTCAGATTGCCACACTGTTCATGCTTTCCTTTGATGGGTAAGTGCCCTTTTTCCTCTAATAGTTAAGTATCAACATCTGATGTCTACCATTTTGGAATACCGTCATCCCACTGATTTAGTGTAAGATACATTTCTGTGGCAATATGGCCTACAAAGGAGGATCATCATTTAATTTCTCACTGATGGCTCCCCTGTCACTGATTCATTCCTTATACTCTTGATGGAGAGAATCCTCTCAGGACCCTCTGGGCAACATAGTCAAATGGCGGATGTTCGAGGTTTCCCTGACCTTCTGATCCAGTCCTCAGTGTTATGGTTGTTTGGTATTGTTTGTGCATTGGTTGTTTGGTATTGCCACCTCATCATTTTCAGTTCATTATTGTCTCCAACTTTGATTCAAGGAGACACAAAATGGACTATTTAGATGGATTTACATGTTCATCTAACACTGAACCTCCAAGTTGCAAATCTCCATTCAGCTCCCCCAAGACCTCCATTTTGTTCTTCATATCCAATTCCCTCAAGATTGACTCCCTTATATGCTCACAATGTAAACTTTGTAAACTTGGTAGCTTTTATGGATTTCTTTTTTCTTTAAAAACTTGCACCTTCCAATAGGTAAATGAACAATCATACTTTTATAAGAATGGAAAGTAAAAGTTGACCCAATATGGGGAGGGAGGGGAAAACGGGGAGGGAATATTTGATGGAGAAAGGAAGAGAGCAAGGAGGAACAACATAGAGGGGTGAAGAGGGAGAGGAAAAATCACAAAATACAGAACAACTCTACAAAAGTACAAAAAAGGGAGAAAATGTCAGAGTATAATCCATGGTTGCATACATTGTCATTTCAGGTTAGTTAAAATTCTTACTTTTTTCTGTTTATTTTGTTCTAGAAAATGTTTAAGGTGATGGAAGTGTTAAGAATATTGATTTGACAGTTGCATAACAGATGTATCAACTGACATATTGCCCTGTACTCCACTAACATGTATAAATAAAATATTAATTTAAAATAAAAAAAATAAACTTGTGCCTTTAACTTAATGAGCCAGTCCTTCTGGGCCTATCTCATGTTCTTTCCAGGTGAGGTTTTCTTTTCTTTTCTAAATGTTTTTATGCCTAAGTGTTCCTTCAATAGTGCTAATCAATAATTCATCCTGAAACTTATAGACAGAAATGAAAAATTCTCCTCAGTGTTTAGCACTTTGCTTATTTAATCAGTTTCATTCTTAGATTCTGTCTGGTGCAGCCTCCCAGAATGTAAACCACAATCCTCTGCCTGGGACAAGTAAGACAGGGTTTCAGCTGCATAGAGATAAGGGAAATCATGGGGGGAGAGGGGATGAAGTGCTCTGAAGGTACAAACTTACACAGTGATCCTTTAGCACCTCCTGGTGTCTTTAGTTTCTTTTACAATTTTTATAAAAATTTATATATTTATTTGTTTGTTTTCTGAGATATGGACTTGCTATTTAGCCCAGCCTGCTCTTGAACCCATGATCATCCTGTCTCAGCTTCCCAAGTGCTAGGGTTACAGGCATAGACCACCACGTCCAGCCTTAATTCCCAAGGGTATGAGGTTGGCTTCTTATTCTCTCTCTCTCTCTCTCTCTCTCTCTCTCTCTCTCTCTCTCTCTCTCTGCCTTTCTTGAAAGTTTAGATTTCTCCACTGTGTTAAATCAGCTGCTACTTACCCATCTACATCCTAGCTTCCAAATTTTGTGCTGACCTCTTTTTCCTGCTCTCATTTTCTCTCTCATTTTCTTTGTTCCCGAGAGCCATTTGATTGTTTTACTTTCTTTTAGTAGGTTTTTGGCAGAAAGAGGAGTAAAATATATGTTTTCAATCAGCTATGTTTAATTGGATGTTGGAACTGCTTGTCCATGGTACAGAAACATGACGTCCAGGGTTCCACACTCGTCCACTCATGAGGATTTCTGGTTTGAATCAGTGTGGGTTGGAATTGGCAAAGAGGTTAGTTCTGAACAGTTCTTGTGCACACCTTACATTCCCTTTGGCCCCATCTCTTCATCTAGCAACCACTTTGGTAATTGGATCCTGCAAGTTTAGACTAGCTGTGCATAGTCTTATTCTGATGGTGCCTTATCTTAGCCTATGGTTCCTGACCTAGAACTTCTCAAATGCTGAGGATTGATTGAGCACTAACAACCACAGATCTCTGGACACTCACACAGTACAAATGTATCCAAGTCTGATTGTCACAACCCCTACACCTGACACCAGCCTATGGCATTTTAGCAGCAGGTACATTCTTTGACTTATGGCCACAGCTTCTGTCTAGTTACTGCTCAGCTACATGGTAACTATCCATAGGTCCTAAGTATGTGTTGGGATGGAGTGAGTAGCAAGATTTCCAACCTTTCATCTTCCATGGTAAGAAGTCTATAGATAAAATATAAAACTGAACAAAAGCAATTGTTGTTATTGTTAGGTGCCATGGAGTCCAAGTCATAGTGATGTATGTACAACAGAATGAAACACTTCCCAATTATGTACTAGGCACACAATCTTTTTTATGTATAAGCTCATTGTTGCAGCAACTCTGTCAATCCATCTAGTTGAGGGTCTTCCTTTTTTTCGTTGACCTGCCATTCTCTCAAACATGATGTCCTTCTCCAGGAATTGGTCCCTCCTAACAACATATCCAAAATACACAAGACACAGTCTAACCACCTTGCTTCCAAGGAGCACTCTGGTTGAACTTTTTCTAGGACAGATCTGTTGGTTCTTTTGGAAGTCCATTGGATATTCAATATTCATTTCCAGCACCATAATTGAAAAGCATCTACTCTCCTATCTCCCTTATTCAATGTCCAGCTTTCACAACCATATGATGAGACTGAAAATACCATGGCATAAATTAGAACCACCTTTGTCTTCAATGTGGCAGCTTTACTTTTCAACACATTAAAGAGGTCCTTTGCAACAGCTTTTCTAAATGCAATGCATCTTTTGATTTCTTGACTGCTGATTCTGTGGATGTTGATTGTAGAACCAAGTAAAGCAAAATCTTGGACAATTTCAATCTTTTCTCCATTTTTCATGAAGTTACTTATTGACTTAGTTGTAAGGATTTTTGTTTTGTTGATGTTGAGGCACAAGCCATACTGAAGGCCCTGTTTTTTTATCTTTATCAGTAAATGTTTCAAATCCTCTTCACTTTCAGCAAGCAGAGTTGTGTCATCTGCATAACACAGGTTGTTAATGAGTCTTCCTCTAATCATAATGTCACGTTCTTCTTCATAAAGTCCAGCTTCTCAGATTATTTGTTTAGCAGAGAAATCAAAGAGGTAAAGTGAAAGGATACAACCCTAACTCACACCTTTTTTGACTTAAACTAGGCAATTTGCTTGTTCTATTAGAATGACTGCCTCCTGGTCCATGTACTGATTCCTCATGAGTACAGTTATGCGTTCTGGTATTTCCACTCTTTGCAGTATTATCCATAATTTGTTATGATCCACACAGTTAAATGCTTTTGCATAGTCAATAAAACATTTTTCTGGTATTCTCTGCTTTCAGCTAATATCTATCTGACATCAGTAATGATGTCCCTGGTTCCCTGCCTTCTTCTGCATCCAGCTTGATTTTCCAGCCATTCTCTGTCTACATACTACTACAGTCACTTTTGAGTGATCTTTAGCAAAATTTTGCTTGCATGTGATATTAATGATATCATTCGATAGTTTCCACATTCAGGGGGATCCCCTTTCATGGGAATAGGCACAAATATGGATCCCATCCAGTCAGTTGTCCAGGTAGCTGTTTTCCAAACCTCTTGGCATAAACAAGTGAGCACCTTCAGTGCTGCATCTATTTGTTGAAACATCTCTATTGGTATTCCATCAATTCCAGGAGCCTTGTGTTTTGCCAATTCCTTCAAGAAAGCTTTCACTTCTTCCTTCAGTAGCATTGGTTTCCAATCATATGCAATCTTGTGAAATGGTTGTTTATCCACCAATTCTTTTTGGTATAGTGACTCTTGAGTATTCCTTCCATCTTCTTTTTGGTGTTTTCTGTGTTGTTTAGTATTTTCCCTGTAGAATCCTTCACTATTGCCATTCAAGGCTTGAATTTTTTCAATTCCTTAAGATTGAGAAAAACTAAGCATGTTCTTCCTTTTGATTTTCTATTTCCAGCTCTTTGCACATGCCATTATATTTGACTTTGTTTTCTCAAGCTGCCATTTGAAATTTTCTTCTACTTCCTTATTTTCATCCTGTATTCCTTTTATTTTACCTGCTCAACTTTCAAGGACAAGTTTCAGTCTCTTTTGACATGCAATTTGGTCTTCTTTTCCTGTTTTTTTAATAACCTTTGACTTTCCTCATGAATGATGTCTTTGATGTCATGTCACAACTTGTCTGGTGTTCTATCATTAGTATCTAACACATTGTTCTTGAAGTGGTCTCTGAATTCAGATGGGATATACTCTAGATCATGCCTTGGCTGTTGTATACTTGTTCTAATTTTCTTCAGTTTCAGTTTGAACCTGCATATGAGCAGTTGATGGTCTGATTCACACCAGCACCTGATCTTATTCTGACATTTGATATTGAGCTTTTCCATTGTCTCTTTCCACAAATGTAGGTAATTTGGTTTCTATATGTTCCATCTGGTGACTTCCATGTGTACAGTTACTGCGTATGTTGGTGACAAAATATATTTACAATGAAAGGTCATTGGTCTGACAAATTCTATCATGCAATCTCCAGCATCACTTTTGTCACCAAGGGCATGTTTTCCAACTACTGAACCTTCTTCTTGCTTCCAACTTTTCCATTCTAGCCACCGGCAATTATCAGCACATCATGATTGCATGTTTGAGCTATTTCAGATTGCAGAAGCTGATAAAAGTCTTCCCTTTCTTCATTTCTGGCCTTAATGATGGGTGCATAGTTTGAATAATAGTCTCATTAATTGGCCTTCCTTGTAGACAAATATATATTATTCTATCACTGACAGCATTGTACTCCAGGACAGATCTTGAGATGTCATTTTTGATGATGAATGCAACCCCATTTCTCTTTGTCATTCCCAGCATAGTAGCCAATATGATTATCTGATTCAAAATGACCTATGCCAGTCCATTTTAGCTCACTGATGCCTAGAATGTCAATGTTTGTACACTCCATTTCCCTTTTGATGATTTGTAATTTTCCTACATTTATACTATGTACAATCCACATTCCAATTATTAATGGATGTTTACCATTGTTCCTCCTCATTTTGAATCATGCCATATCAGCAAATGGAGGTCCCTGGGGCTTTAGTCCATTCTTGTTATTAAGGTAGACTATACATTGAGGAGGCAACTCTTCCTTAGTCATCTTTTAAGTCCCTCCAACCTGGAGGGCTCATTTTCTGGCACTATATCTAACAGTGTTTCTCTGTTACTCGTAGAGTTTTCAATGGTTAATTGTTCCAGGATTGGTGAGCCATGTCCTTCTCCCTAGTCTGTCCTAGTCTGGAAGCCCAGCTGACACCTGTCTGTCCACCATGGGTGACCTTGCTGATATCTTTAGTACCAGTGGCATAGCTTTCAGCACTATAGCAACATGCAAGCCCCCACAGCACAGCAAACTGACAGACATGTGGGGGAACAAAAGCAATAGTAGTTTATTATTTAGGAACATGGAAATAAATGCCAGAAAATCACAAATTGCTTTTAGCTATTTTGGAAAATGTTCCAAAGTTTTGAAAGTTTTTACTTCATAGTAAAGAGAATCAGGAGATGAGCAAATATTGAATATAGTGATGTTATTATAAAACTATGTGTTACTTATTTTTAAAAAATGAAAGTTCACGTTTAAACAAAGGTGATACCTTAAAAAAAGAAAATGTCAGTACTGAGTTCTACTTTCTGAATTTTTGACCAATAGAAGAGGGAAAAATGCCCAAGTATACACTAAAGCCTGTTGGAACTTCGAAACAGGGCCCCACCTGTCTTGGCTCCCATTTCAGGACCACTGCCCAAGGCCTTGGCACCTGTGCTCAGCTAGCTGAATGCTTTCACTCAGCATCAAGTTCCAGTTGGCTCCAAATGTTTGTTCCATTTTGAGAGACCCCAGTATACATGAAACTGAATCCACAAGGCAATCTTTTTCCTCAAACATTAGTACTTTGTTAAAAGAATGTATCAAACCACCACTTTTGAGCTTAATTTAGGGCAATCATTGAAACATTTTGAGAAAAGTAAACATTAATTTAACTTGATCTGTGGAGTTATTAAAGAAAATTTAACCTACAGACATAAATCCACTCTCAGTTCTTTTAAAAGCAGTGTCTATAGCTGTCCTCTGGATAATCAGCCAAAATTTTGAATGAATGGTGAAGTCTTATCTTACCTCAGGGTTAGATTCAAATGTCAGAACATGCAGAGAAAAGTACATAAGGAAAATCGCCCTTTGATGATCCCTTAGGAAGGCTCCATGTTGGAGACCATTACCCTTGCTCAGTAAATTCAATAGTGACAGTTTTTACTCCTTATTGGAGTGAATTGTGGTCTCTTGAGTTGAGCACCAAATGGAATGACTGCCATGTATTTTGATTGTAGAAATTAAGTGTCTTAAAAAGGAAAAATTGCCTTCATGGCATAAAAATAAAAGGGGCACTACCAAGAAAGTGGAAAGAGAATAGGGGGAGGAGAACGGGGAAGTAAGAGATGGTGAAGTGAACAAAGATCTTGTTGTTGTTGTTGTTAGGTGCTGTCAAGTCGGTATCCAACTCATAGAGACCCTCATAGAGTTTTCAATGGCTGACTGTTTCTGGATTGCCTTGGGAGTGGATTGCCAGGCCCTTCTCCCATTTTTGCAGTTCTGGGAATTGAACTTGGGACCTCAGAGACTGCAGTGCAGCACTCTACCAACTGAGCTAAATCCCAGTCCCAGTACAAAGATCTAAGTATACTATATTATATGCATATATGAAAATGTCACAATGACACACATCATTTTGTGCAATCAATGTGCTAATAAAAATGAGGGGAAAATTAAGCATCTTCAGCAATAGAACAAGCTCAGTTTGGTGAGATGCTCACTCTGTGGCAAGCCATTGGGTACCAAGCAGAGCTAGGAAATGGCTTATCCACTTGTCTTAGCTCACCCTTAGTCAGGGATATATGCTCACTGAGTGCAATACTGGACTCTCCCACACTATTCAAAGAATGTTTCTCTGTCTTTTTTCAGAGTATTTAATTTGCCCAATTAAATACATATATAATACAGAATAAATTTAATTTTAAATTAAATAAAGAATAATTTGGTGAAAGGGTTATGGAGGAGGTGAACATAGACAAGTACAATGATATGCATGTATGGAAATATCATAATGAAACTCATTAAATTGTGCACTAAAATTATTAATAAAAATTACTGGGAAAAATAAATAAGATACAGTGGTAATATATTTTCATAGTATAGTAGTCCTGATGTGCAAGGATATAATTTCTTTTGTCTTTGACTAAAATTAGATGTAGCTCTCCAGATCCCATTTCCTCTGATAGAAAATTTAGTTATGCCAGTTCTAGGGACTCTAGTTGCTTTGATCTTAAAGCTGTATTCTTACAAGCTTCTCTTCCCCTCTTCTTCCCAGAATAATCTACATTCCAGGGGAAATTACATATCATCTTAGCATCACAGGATGGACATTGGTCCATGTGTCATCTCTGTCTTAGCTGGCCTTCCTGAAGCATGTTTTACTAAGTCTTAAGCAGCAGCCTCTTTCTCCACTATGGTGGTGGACAAGGTCAGGTTTAGGTAATCTGTCCCCTTTGCCACTTCGGTGCTCCAAGACTGCCCAGGGACTCATGGGTCTCTCCCACACTGCCTCTCAGTGTCACTGCTGATATTCCATCACTTAGCCCACATCTCTCATCCTACCCTTTGCTGGATTATTCTCCCAAGACCTCTACCTCTTGTTTCACACAATAGTGACCCTCTGACAGCAACACCTATTGTTAGTGATAAATCTCAATCTGGGTCCCACTAAGGCATTAAAAATAATCTTCAGATATGGTCTAGCCCCTTAGACCAAGGGATACTTTGGGAGCAGGAGAAGGTGAACAAGTCAGTTCTGTCATACCCTTTTCATCTACATACATGTACAGCATTTTTTTCTTCTCTATTGTGGCCCCCTAGAATGGCTCAAGTCAATCTTCCAGACCTTCAGATGAATTAAGGAATTCCTATACTTCTCTGGCCTGCAGCCATAGCCCTGTGGCATCCGATCCCGTCAGATCTCAGAAGCTAAGCAGGGTTGGGCCTGGTTAGTACCTGGATGGGAGAATGCCTGGGAACACCAGAAGCTGTAGGCTTGGGAGAAGGACCTGGCAACTCCCTCCCAAAAGTCAATCTGCCATTGAAAACCCTATGAACAGCAGAGAAGCACTGACAATAGTGTTTCACCTGTTGTATGCAGGGCCGCTATGAGTCGGATACTGACTCGATGGCACCTAACAAAAACAACAACATACTTCTCTGAATTTTCTCAGAATTTTGATCATTTAGAGAGGGGATATAGAGTACAAAGCACTATGCTAACATTTCTTTTTGGGGGAGGAGATACAGAGTGATATGGCTACTGCTATTTCCATTATGCAATGATTATATTGCTTTGGGATATACGTTCATCAATTTACATAGTATATGGAATCCTTGGATTAATATGTAGTAAAACTTGTATGTAATTATGGATTATACTCCCTCACTTTCCCCATGTATTCATAAAGTTGTTTTATTTAAGTTGAGATTATCCTCTCCCCTTTATCCCTTTACATTGTTTCCCCTCCCCTTCCCACCAATGTACTAACATTTCAATTCTGAATTTCTTCTTTGATTAATCTGACTTTCTCCAGTTAGTCCAGGAAAAAAAAAAAGGTCTTGTCTGACTAGAAGCATCTGATATCATTATGCATGCCTCCTAACATTATGTGTAAATGACTTACTTTAAATCATAATGGAGAAGAAAGAATGTCCCTCCACTCAAACACTGGCTCTTGCAAACTGAAAGCTTTTTGGCTCTCAGGCTATTGTATCTGTTATAGAATTTTCATCACATTTGGGGACTTTTCAGAAATTATCTCTTCAAGTATTCCTTTCTGTTCATTTCTCTTTCTGGAACTCCCATTATGCATTGTATTACCCAGCTGTCATTGCTATAGCAGAAAAACCAACCCAAACAAACTTGTGAGAGAAGAGGTTTATTGGGAGCTTATGGTTAGCCAATCAATCCATAATGTCAGCCAGGAAGGCATGGCAACAATGGCAGCAGGGCCTGTTTCAGATGACCTCACAGCATGGCAGACCAGGAACAGAGAAAGACCTGGGCCTTGGGTCCAGGGAGGAAACCTCTAGAAGCCTTCCACTAGTGACATCACTTCCATAAAGCATAGACACACCTCCCTGGATGGTGCCACCAGCTGGGGACCAAATGACATGACCTTTGGGGGACAATTTAGGTCCAAACCATAACATGTAAATATTGGTATGCTTGGTCCTGTCACACAGATCTGTAATCCTCTATTCATTTTTCTTTAGTCTTTATTTTCATTCTGTTCATCAAGAAGGATAACCTCAACCTGTCTTCACATTTACTGATTCTTTCTTCCACCTACTCAAATCTGCTGTTGACCTCATCTAGTGATTTTTAAATTTCAGTTATAATTCTTATACAATCTAGAATTTATATTTGGTTTTCTTTGTGGACTCAGTCTCTTTATTGATATTCTCTACTTGGTGAGCTAAAATTCTCCTACTTTTCCTTTGTTCCTTTAAATTAGCTGCCATAAAGTCTTTGCCTAGTAAACCTAGTATCTAAGCACAATCAGGGAGAGTTTCTAATTTTTCCCTATGTATGCACCATACTTTCTTCTTTCCTTGAAAGTCTCGAAACTTTTGTTGAAAACAGATATAAAATACAAATAAAATGAAATAAAGCTAAAAAATTATCTCTGGAAGTCAAATTCTTACCCTTGCTCAGGATTTGTTGTTGCTGTTTGCTATTGTTTGGTGATTTCCCTTACTTAATTTAGAAAAATATGTATTCTTTTCATGTGCAACTGCTAAAGTCTACTTAGTTAACTTAGTGGTCATCTAGTAATTCATCAGAGATTTCCTGAAAATTCTAGAACCATTAAGTCTTCTAGTCTTTGCTAAGGGTTTCTGTGTACAAGTTAGGGTATACCATCAATATTTAGATTGGCAATTGACAGCTTTGAGGAGAGTTTAAGGTTTTTTTCAGGTCTTTCCCAAGCACATACAGTTTAGCATGCATGTGGCACCACACATGAACATGGGCCTTATAAATTTCCTTATAAATTTCCAGGAATATATCAGAGTTTTTCAAAATCCCTGTAGATTTCTCACTCTTCAGTATTTTTCCCTTTAAAGCATTTTGATTAGTCTATTGTTTGCTCCCAGTACTGTCCACCACCTCCAGCAGCCACAAAGTTAAACAATTACCTTCAATCATTTTCAACAAACACCCCATCACAGGGGAAAATGGCTTTTGCTGTGGCACTGGGTAAGTCCAAGTTAGGTTAAATAAGTTGTTGTTGTTGTTAGGTGCCTTCGAGTCGGTATCCGACTCATAGCGACCCTCATACGGTTTTCAGTGGCAGACTGTTTCGGGATTGCCTTGGGAGTGGACTGCCAGGTCCTTCTCCCATTTTTGCGGTGCTGGGAATTGAACTTGGGACCTCAGAGACTGCAGCGCAGTGCTCTACCAACTGAGCTAAATCCCAGCCTAGGTGAAATAAGTACAGTTTTGTAAATAGATCTGGAGGACCATCAGACAAGTCAAATAATGTCAATTCACTGAGAATGAGGCTTTCAAGGAGGTACAACCCTGATGGCCCCTCCAATGGCTACCACACTGCTGATGTTCACTGTATTATAGGCCGTTGATTTTTAGGCTGCCATAGGGCAAGAGACCGGAAGATGGAAATAGAGCAGATTAAAATGCCACAAAGTTCATGATTCTTACTGAGATTCAGCTGTTTCCTTGAACAAATATAACCTATATTGCTACAAGCTTTTGATTTATTTCCAGAGTTCCAAAAAATTTATTGTCCCAGTCCAGTTTTTCTTGTTGCTTTCATTGAGGAAAGAATTTTCATAGCTCCCCTTACCTAATTTTAGCTCACCTTATTCAATCATTTTTGCTGATGTCACCCTATTACAGACTTTTTAAAGCATTTTAAAATGCAAAGCTAAGCAATGACTTCTGCTTTCAGCTGTGCCAGCTCCCCTCTCTTCCTCTCTCTGTATCTCTCTACCTCTCTCTGTCTCCATAATAATAGTACTGACAATAAGATAGCATCTAGTGAGATCTTGTGCTGAGTACCATTTTAACAATTTTATATGTATTATCTTAGCAAATATACAAAATAATCCTGTTAAACAAGTACCATTATTATTCCAATTTACAAATAATAAAAATGTGGCATAGAGTGCTTAAGTAATTATCTTAAAATCAGTTGTAACAAAGTGATGCAGAATGCCTTTGAACCCAAGCTATCTCACTCTAAAATCAAAGGCTGTAAGGCAATGTAAAGCTAGGAATTACTAGAATGAAAAATATCTTAGCTAATGTTTCAAAAAACATCAACCCACTGCATAGGTTTTTATTTGATTGAAGGCTCGTTTATTTTAAGTGTAAGAAGCATTTGTATTTCATATTTCTTGATCACCATGTCAGGGAATTTTAATATTTTTGACAAAGCTAATTATTAAATATATAACTAAAGAGTCTCAAATGTTCTGCTTTATTAGGATTTTCATATAAATAATTTAACAAATCAAACACAAAATTCTTTTTCAAATAATTTCTGCCTTTTGATAGAATATGATCTCTGTATCTTTTAGCTTTTCATGGGCTAAAGTTGTTTAGAGGTATTCGTCCAGCTTGTTCATTTTCAATTCAACAAAAATATCAAAGTATTTACTTTATGCCAGGCACTGTAGGTGTGATAACTGAACAAAGCATAGTCTGCCATCATGAGGCTTATAGTGTAGTGAGGAAGATAATCATGAAATATTAATAGCTGTGATTAGCATGATGCAAAACAGTTATAGGATCACATGATGACAAACCAGAACTACTGTGAAAGATTAGAAAACTCATCATATTCTCAAAAGGATGCAACTTTTAAAATGAGACCTCGGGCCTGGGAGTGTAGCTCAATGGTAGAGCAGTTTCCTAGCATGCAGGAGGCACTGGGTTCAATCCCCAGTACTGTAAAATGAAATAAAATAAAATAAAACCTAAAAGACAGGGCACAGTGATGGGAAGTCTAGACACAGGAAACAGACATGAGAATGCTAATGGTCCAGAAATGATGTGATTTATTCAAAAACTGAGAACATCTGAGGGTGGCCAGAAAAGAGAAACTGGTGAGGAGAGACCAATGAGATAAAAGGACATGACCGGAGGATCTTGTTTGTTCAGTAGCATTTGTTTACATGGTTAAAAGTCCCTGGAGAACAACATACTATATCTATATGTAAATATTCTTTCAGCACATCATTAAGAGGCTAGCTAATGGCTGCACAGGTGGCAAGATTCGGCTTCCTGGCTGATAGTTTTTAATGAAGAATGGCCTACATTCTTCAATAGAAGTAAAACCTCTATAAAAAGTGGTGCTAGGATAGAGGAATAAAACGTTCATGAGCAAACATAAAAGCAAGACAAAATATAAAACTTGAAACGGAGAAAGGAAGACAAGGACAAACCATGCCTGCAGGCAACAATACAACCAAGTTGTGCCAAGACTCTCACTAACCGAACTGTCTGTTCCAGTCAAGTATTTTATAGCACGGAGCCATTATCTTCTTGACAACCCTTTGAGGTATTACCTTTCTCTCTTTTATATGAAATAATCAAGGTATAGAAAATAAAACTGACATCATTCACTTAACAAGTACTTACTGTCTACTATGTGTTGGTTCGTCAGTGAGCCCAAGCTCATGGCATTTATATTCCAGCAAGAACTTGTTCAAGTTCATACAGCTGATAAACTGAAACCAAGATTTTTCTAACTATAAATACCAGTCTCTCTCCTATTGCACCACACTGAACAAGAAAGGGCTTTTTTTATATTTCTTAAATTGATACAAAAGACCCTTGAATGGTTCACTAACATGAAATTGTATTTTAATGTTCCTTCAACTAAATGTTCCATTATTTTCTGGTAATGACAATAGGTCCCTTGATTCTTGCTGTACTTAAAACTGTGGAAAAGCTATCTAGTGAGTATTATTTCCTTCACTAGGTAGTTAGAACCATTCAGGCCCATGAAGACTGAGAAAAATGCACAAATGGCAGCTATGAATTGTCCTTGCCTGCTTCTCCTTGGCTCCACTCTCTGTTCTCCTCTTCCCATGTCTCTTATCATCCTTTCTATTTGGAACCCTCAAAAAGGAGACCTCAAAACCCTGGCCCAGTCTGTCTTGTAGGGACATTAAAGATTCCCTGGGGGAGCCTGAGGGCGTGGCTCAGTGGTAGCACATCTGCCTAGTATGCATGAAGCCCTGGGTTTGATTCCCAGCACCACCACAAATAAAAAATAAAGTAAATTTATGTTAATAATGACTATTGAGCCAGGCAATGTGGTGCATGCCTGTAATCCCAGTGACTCAAGAGGCTGAAGCAGGAGGATCACGAGCACAAGGCCAGAGGTAGCCTGCACATGTGCAGTTTAGCATAGACCCTATGTCAAGATAAAGAACAAAAAGCCAGGCATGGTGACACATGCCTGTAATCCTAGCAACTCAGGAGGCGGAAGCAGGAGAATCACAAATTTGAGATCAGAGGCAGTCTGCGCGAGACCCTGTCTCAAAAAGTGAAAAAATGGGCTGAGGGTGCAGCTCAGTGGTACAGCACTTGCAAAGCATGCAAGCTCAAGGCCCTGGGTTCAACCCCCAGTACCGAAAAAAAAATGTATATATATATACATATACATACATATATACATGCATATATGTGTATATATATACATACATACATATATACATATATACACACATATATACATATATACATATATATACACATATATATACACACATACATATATACATATATAGTATATATACATACTCAGATTGTAGCTAGGGTGGGGGAGAAGCCACTGGAAGGAGGGAAAAGATATTTGGGGTTTTGTTGATTTGTACTTTTTCTATATTCTCAAAAATACAGCCACAACACAGCACATATATACATATATATACATATATATGTATGTATATGCATATATGCATATATATATATATATATACATATATATATATCACAAAAAATGGGCTTGGGTGCAGCTCAGCAGAAGAGCACTTGCAAAGCATGTGTGAGGCCCTGGGTTCAGCCCCCTAGAACCTCAAAAAAACAAAAAATTTAAAAAAAAGAAAAATTAAAAAAGATTCCCTGGGGCCCTGTTCAGCACTCAGATGTGTTTGTGATAATTTCCTGCTTCATATCCTTGACTGCAGTATCAAAGGCACAAGGCAAAGACATTCAACTCTCCTTGTTGTTGTTGTTAGGTGCCGTCGAGTCGGTATCCGACTCATAGCGACCCTCTGTACAACAGGGGAAGGAAACACTATTGTCAGTGCTTCTCTGCTGTTCATAGGGTTTTCAAAGGCAGATTGATTTTTGGGAGGGGGTTGCCAGGTCCTTCTCCCAAGCCTACAGCTTCTGGTGTTCCCTGGCGGTCTCCCATCCAGGTACTAACCAGGCCTGCCCCTGCTGAGCTTCCGAGATCTGACGGGATCGGATGCCACAGAGCTACCGCTGCAGGCTTCACCTTTCCTAGTCTTTTAGAATTCCTCTCACTCTTCTGTGCTGCCTTCTAACATTCTGAATAGGAAAATGTAAAATGTTATTACATATTACACAACCAAAGAGGATCAGGTCAGAGACTCCCACAGAACAGTTCTTCTAGGTTCTTCATTTGAAGACACTTCTCCTTTGAGAGAGTGAGGGGGTAAGGCACAGGGAGAAGCAAGGGTGTAGAGTTTCCCTGAAGCTCTTCCAATGGAAATCTTTTCCCAGATTATAGCTAGGGTGGGGGAGAAGCCACTGGAAGGAGGGAAAAGATATTTAGGGTTTTGTTGATTTGTACTTTTTCTACATTCTCAAAAATACAACCACAACACAGCACATTTATAACAGATTTCACCAATGGAACTTCTCTGTCCATAATTAACATGTTGGAATTCTTTATAGGTCTCTATCCTATACTTGCTTTTAAATTATTTGAAGTCTAAGACTAACTATATATTTGTATTACTGTGTTATTTTCTGTAAAATTTACAGTAAAACTGCTTTGCCATAAAGAAAGAATATTTTTCTAAGTAGATGCTCTTCTGATAACATAAATAGACTCATGCAGCATCCAGCAATCCTGGTAGGGCACAGTCTGTGTCTGCTTGTGCTATGTGCATTATCTTGATTTCCATACATATAACATCCTTGCTATACCTTTGTGACCCTGTCACCAAAGAGACTCATATCTAGTGAAATTCATCCAGTCCACAGTCTTAAATAAACAAAATACAACTAGAGCAGACAAGAGATTAATGATCACAACTAAAGAAACATTAGCTCAAAATTGTAAAGCAAATAACTTCAGCTCATAACAGAATGTGCCGATTTGTTGGGATCATGAAAATAAGATACATAATTTGCTTTCTTTCTTGATAGATATTGGAAAGAATTCAGCATTTTTAATGAAACTTTGGCATCAAAACAAATTTTACAGTTATACTTGATATTCCATGTAATTTTAAAAAGGTGTTTTACTTTTGGAGGCCATAGTATGTCATAAAGTCCTCCGATCCTACCTTGACCTTGAAATATGGTATGTTGTTGTTGTTAGGTGCTGTCGAGTAGGTATCCAACTCATAGGGACCCTCATAGGGTTTTCAATGGCTGACTGTTTCGGGATTGCCTTGGGAGTGGATTGCCAGGCCCTTCTCCCATTTTTGCGGTGCTGGGAATTGAACTCGGGACCTCAGAGACTGCAGCACAGCGCTCTACCAACTGAGCCAAATCCCAGCCCTGAAATATGGTATAACCCACCTCTATTGTCACCTTCCATCTTCGTTTCCATTCTGATCTTGCCTGGATGCCCACAGCCGCCTCTTACCAGTCTTTTCATTTCTTCCTCTCCAACCCGTTTCCCACTCAGCAGCCACAGCTAAAATAGCCATTCTCTGTCATTTCCCTGTTTAACACTTTCTATTTCTTCCCTTCAAATATAAAAGAAAATATGAAATCTATGAGGCCCTGAAGAGCCAGGCCCCTACCTGTTTCTCCAGTCCGTATCTCCTTTACTAACTGCATTCCAACAACACAGTGTACTTTCTCTCAAAACTGCAAGCTTTCTCCTAACACAAAGATTTTGTATACACCATCCTGTCAGCCTGAAGTGTTCTTCCCCTCTACTTTCACTCATTAGCTCCTACTCATTTCTCAGTTCTCAGCTTCCATATCAGTTATCCAGAGAGGTCTTGTCACTCACCGCAATCTAGATTATATTGTTCTTTTATCTCTCTCCTAGCACTTACTTTCCAAATTCATGCCTTCATTTGTGTGTTTTTTTTTTTTATCTCTGTCTCCTCTACTATAAATCTCAATGCATTCAGTGGCATGGATCCCTTGGTTCCCAATATTTCCAGTACCCAGAACAAAAAGTAGCACAATGGTATGTGCACAACAGATAATTAGTCAATGAATGCGTAGATGAATATTTGGAAGAAAGGGAATAAAAAAAATTCCTTTGGCTTTCTGCAGAAGCTTCTAGATAATCAAATATAGATCCTTCTGGACACATTGTACTTTGTATTTTTGTGAGACTTTTGGAGGGCTGAGACATTTTACTCATATCTCTGTTTTTCTCAACTAGTTGATTCCAAAGAGGCCACCAACAGTCCAACTTCCCACCTCCCCTCTCCTGACGTGGCCAATTTATTCTGACATCAGAAGAAGGAAAGAACTTTTTTAAACCATCCATTTAATTTGAAGATTGAATAACTTTAATTCCTTTTTCTTTCTAGGCCTTGTGCTGTCCTAGCTCTAGAGGCCATTTCACACAAGCCCCTATCCACAGTTCTGGTCATCTGTATATCTTGGACCCAAACTCTGTTCTAACACTCCTTCTTGACCCATCCCCCTCCAACCTAGAGTCTACCCATCTCTTGACCCTCAGTTTTGCCTTCCTATTCTGGCCTCCCTCCCAGTGCTCAGGGGCAGTAACTGAAGGAACAGCTGATAGGTCTTCTCTCCTCTCACAGGCAGTGCTTGCCCCGCTTGGCTCTTTAGGGAGACACGGCCTACCACCAATCATCTGGCCAGCCTTAGCCCAACTGTGGTCAAGATTCCCCAAAAGAGAGGAGGTCAGAGAGAGCTGCCCTTTGCCAAAGCCTCATTTCCCTCTGGTCTTTCATGAGGATTCCATCTGGCCACTCATTCCTCTGTGTCCTCACTTCTGAACACCCTCCCCAATACCACTCCATCCAACCACCCACTAAATCTGATACCCAATTCTATGTTTGAGGCTGGCCTCAAACTCTACATCCTTCTACCTCTGCCTCCCTATGCCCAGCTTCTGGCAAGCAATTCTAGTTCCTTTGTCAAACTTGTCTTTCAGCTCTACTAAAGCCTTCCCTGACTTCCACCTACTCACCATGACTTGTTCATATTAAAAACATGAAAGTCTCTAGAAAGAAAAAAGACGTACTAGATTAGCCCAGTTGGTAGAGTGCTGCTCTGTGCTCTCTGAGACCCTCAGTTTGATCCCCAGAACTACAAAAATGGGAGAAGGACCTGGCAGCCCATTCCCAAAGCAATCCCAAAGCAATCAGCCTTTAAAAACCTTATGAGAGTCACTATGAGTCAGACATGACTCAATAGCACCTTACAACAACAGATTTAAATCCCATTCTTGTCAGTAGCTATGGGCCCTTGAAGAAGCAGTTTTATATCTTAGTCTCATTTAAAAAAGAAATCTATGAAACAGAAATTGTTGTTGTTGTTGTTAGGTGCCGTCGAGTCAGTATCCGACTCATAGCGACCCTGTGTGCAACAGGGGAAACACTATTGTCAGTGCTTCTCTGCTGTTCATAGGGTTTTCAATGGCAGATTGATTTTTGGGAGGGGGTTGCCGGGTCCTTCTCCCAAGCCTACAGCATCTGGTGTTCCCAGGCGGTCTCCCATCCAAGTACTAACCAGGCCCGACCCTGCTTAGCTTCCGAGATCTAACAGGATTGGATGCCACAGGGCTAAGGCTGCAGAAGAAACAGAAATAGTGTATCATTATATTTAACCACCAGCACAAACATGACACATTATGGGCATTTAAAAATTGTATAACAAAGAACATGAATTAAAAACTTATTCCTCACTGGTAAGACCTTGTATTTTTGCCAAAACAAAGGGGCCATGATGAAGAAAAGCAGAAAAGAAGCTTGAAAAGATGGAAAAGGGACAGCTCAAAGAAGACAGGGCCAACTTGGAACCTAAATATCCCCTCTTTCTTGCCTGATCTTCATTGCTTTGGGTTTCCCCTTCTCTATAAGCAAGCAAAAACCCTGGGAGGCATTATCTCTACGCATTTGTTTATTTGCAGCTCAATTAGATCAGCCCAGAGAGTGACGAAGACCATACCCTGCCCAAGTAACTAATTAATGTTTGGAAAATCCAAATGCCACCCAAAATAATTGTTATGAGAATATTGTTTGAGATCCTGTAAGTGCTTGGTCTAGCCCTAGATGTATGACAGAGGCAGGGGCCTCCCAGTCTGTTCCCTGACCTTTCATCACTCTGCTCCTTCCTTAAACATTTACTGACATCACACAGAGATAGTTGTGAAATAGTTCCAGAGAGTTCACATCGGCAAAGCTTCTTGAAATCTTGGCTCTTGTATAAAGTGTCTGAACCGAGAGAGAGAGAGAGAGAGAGAGAGAGAGAGGAATTAGACAAAAGGTAAACTGCTTATTTCTCTACTTCTTTGGACTTTATTATCTCTGTTAAGTTTATACTAATATCAATATTAACACCAGATAAGTAAAATAATACTAATACTAATGCTGATTTGTGCTGTGTGGCAAGCAATTTACCTATATCATCACATGTATTCTTCATGACAATCCTTTTTATTATTATTGGAAATTTTTAATGTACACCTTAATGTGATTCATTCTGACATACTTTTCCTTGTGACATTTCCATATATGCATTTTGATGTACATTATTCATATAGGTGCCCCCTTACCCTCTTGTATGCTTCCCCCCATCCCATCCTCCCCATCTAAGTCTTCTCTATCATTTACTTGGTAATATTTTTCTATATGTCCTTGGGTTCCAGTTCTGTTTAAGATAGAAACTTTTCCTGTAGTGAACTTTGTTTTTATCTTGCATGACAATCCTTTGAAGTTGGTATCATAATTATTCTCATTTGGTAGATGAGGAAACCAAGGCACAGAGATAAGTAACTTGCCCAAAGTCACACAGTTAGAAATGGTAGAGTTAGAACTAAACCAGCTAATTTGCCTCCAAAGCCCAGGTTCTCAAACAACTTGTCATACTACATGTGAAATAAATGAATCCTTATTTTACAGATAGAGAAACTCAGTTCTGAAATAATAAAGAGAATTTTCTCAGGTCACTGAACAAGTGAATTAGTGGAAAAGTCAGAACATTCTTGAATCCTGGGTATTTATTGGCCCAATTTTCCATCAACCAATCTGTATAAAGACACCCCTTTCTTATTATCACTTTTCCATTTTTAATGGCTCTCAAAGCAATAGATCTTAAGCAAGAAGAAAGAAAATTCCATTTCAAAACCTGTCTCCTGGGTAAAATTCCATTTTCCTTATGCCCAAGATTCCTAAAGAAAAAAAAAGAATTTATTAAATGCCAACTTTCTGGCTCACCATGGAGTGAACATCACATGATCCAAAGTGTAGAAAAATATACAGTCTTAGGGGTTCAGGGAACATGAGCATCAACAGATCTCTGTGGGATTTTCAGTGCCTAAGGTTGTAACATATAAGTACTTTTAAAATTATTGTTTTAAGCACTTGAAGCTTTGTGGATTCTATTAAACTCTGAAGGAGGGCTATATTAGTCAGCTGTCGTCTCTACAGCAGAAAAACCAACCCAAACAATCTTATGGGGGTAAAAGTTTATTGGAAGCTCACAGTTAGAGGATCAGTCCATAATGGTGGCAGGATAGGCATGGTGGTGACAGAGGCAGAGCCCATGGCAGACAACTTCACTGTATCGTGGGGCAGGATGCAAAGGGAGATCATACTCAGGGGCATGGTAAAAATGTCCAGGGCCTGCCTCCAATGACTCATTTCTACCAAGATAGATCCCACATCCCAAAGTTTCTATAGCCTCCACAAACAGCACTACCAGCTGGAGACCAAAGGTTAAAACACATGACCTTTGGAGAACATTTTATCTTGAAACTATGACAAGGTTCCTTAACTGGCCTCATTCTTCTTCCCTACACAGATGAGAAAATAGGTCTAGGGAAGAAAAATCAAGCTGTCTGTGTGGGAGCACCCCAGAGAGCTGGTACCAGTCTCACTGGGTATCTAATACATGTTGGAAATACTTGTGCACTTGTTACAGTTCTACAAAGTTTTATCTAGTTTCTGACTGAAGGGCTCTTCAGTACCTTAGATTTTGACAGAGTTAATTATGACAGTTTTGAAAAAAAAAAAATCAGGTTGGGTTTCATTGTCTTCCAGAAACACCAGTAGCTACAGAATTGCAAAAATCTTACCAGGGTGCTTTCACCTCTAAGTGGTAATGATCCTGAAATAGCCCAATTTTCCAGGGTGTCCCTGTGTACACTCAGAAATGTACTACACTCAGAAATGACAGGCTGCAGGACAAACGACATAAGGCAGCTGGTTCTGTGCACTAGAGGCAGCCAAGATTGAAGTAATAATAGAAATTTCATGTGGTCTGTTGTATCTGTCGAAAATAGTCCAAAAGTTTTCCTACAGCGGCCAACCAGAAGCCATACTCAGAGCCAAAGCTAACAACTGGAAACAAAGTTGCCAAGCCCTTATTTCCCACCCTGTGTTATGTTATTTTGTGTTTTTCATTTTTCCCTTGGCATTTTGAACTTAGATG
Source organism: Pedetes capensis (assembly GCA_007922755.1). NCBI lineage: Eukaryota > Metazoa > Chordata > Mammalia > Rodentia > Pedetidae > Pedetes > Pedetes capensis. The sequence goes on from VMDO01000756.1 coordinate 38,603, forward strand.
TCAGCTGTTATTGATACAAAAGCATAAAGCTTTCCTGCTGTTCCAAGTTCAAAGATAATGCTATTGAAGGCAGTGACCATCTGCAGGGATAGAAGGTATTTGTGAAAAGCAGCTCTTCTCATGTGTGTATAAAAGAGGATTTTTCAGGATATGAAATAATCATTTTTAATTTAGTTTTTGGTTCATGTACAATCTGGTTTAACATCTCTATATTGAGTATATACTGCTAGTAATCATTTTATTATGTGCTTGGCAATACAAAGGGACAGGCCTCATTTCGGGTAGTGTCCTTTCTAGCAAGCAATAGCTACATGGAAATTCATCAAGCAGAAGCTTATGTCTTTAGCAGGATTGTTATTCTGTAAGAAGTTGGCTAATGGGGAGAACTTCTTTTTAAAAACAAAGATGTATCTTTCACAAATACTCAGAAAACTAAATCTCAGCTTTCCTCCAGATAATTTTTGTGATAAAAATAAAAGTGACTTCAAGCATATTAATCATTGGAGTTAACAGTAGCAATATAAGCATGAATTTGCTAATAAATGTTTCACGTCTTTTGACCTTGCCATGATTTGGTTTTTACTTAGGTTTATCCATTATAATACAGAGAGTGTTGGGCACATAGGAAGTGTACACACACACACACACACACACACACACACACACACACACGCACAAATGAAGTGGATGACTTCATCTGTTTTAAACCAAGCATATTATTATTATAGATATAATTAATAATGGCATGAGTTGACTGAATAAGACAACAGAGAAACAGCCAAAAAATGCCAGCACCATAAGTATAGCTCATTCCTAAAGGAGAAGATCACCTCTAATTTGAAGAGGTCTCTGGGCTCATGGGCTCACATTTCTTAGCTCATTGCACATATGCAATGCTTGACTGCCGGGCTCATTAATCAGCCCTTACAACAACCTTAGGAGACAAGTAGATATCATTAGCTCCATGTGGCAGATGGTCATACCAAACGTGGAAATTAAATGACTCACCTAAAGACACACAGAGGGAGAAGGGCCTGGCAATCCACTCCCAAGGCAATCCCGAAGCACTAAGCCATTGAAAACCCTATAAGGGTCGCTATGAGTCGGATACCGACTCGACGGCACCTAACAACAACAACAAAGACACACGGAAGCCAAAGGAGGAACCGAGATTAGACAGTCATGCTTCTGCTTTCTGTGCAGCTACATGGCAAAGCTGAGCTTGCTCCCCTGAGAAACAGGTCCTACCCAGTCACTGCTGAAAGACATCCTTGCTCTGAGAGCTGGGTGAAGAAAGAGGGCACTTTAGCCAAGTTTCCCATCTCCTCAGAAAGAAAAAAAAAAAAAAAACAACTTCAAACATTGTTAGACTTCAGTTTAGTTTTGAAGGGCCTTTCTTTGTAGGTAGATTAATGATAAACAAGTTGAGAAGGAGCTTGATTTTAAAGAAAAAGAAGGGATTAAAAGGGCAATTGCAACAGGCTTTTTCCAGATTAAGAGGATCTGAAACATTTCTGTTCCATGAGCTTGGGATAAAGTTCAAATTCAGTTCATATGCTTATCCCTGAATTTCATTTTTTAAAGTACCTCAAACATATACTCCCACTCAACTTGATCAAAAGCCTCTCCTTCAAGAGCAACAATCAGCCCCCTGTTCCTTTAGCTAGCCCAGCGTTCTCAATCAGAAAAAAAAAAAAAAAAAAAAAACAGGAACCAAAGGGTGGGTTTTTGTTTTTTTTTTTCTTTTAATAACAAGTGGTTTGATGAAGCTCCAGGCTAGTGGCAGTATTCTCAGCCCAGAAAAATATGAGCCAACTCCTTGAACATGCAAAAATGCTCAAGAGCAGAGGCCTATTGCAATAGTCAGAGTTTCTTCCAGCCTGAGTCTTCTATTGAGCACTGAATTCCCCCATATCTCCCTGCTCCCCTCTTGACATTCCACATTTCCCATCCTCATTTGGATCAAAGTTTCAGTGCACTTTCTCCCTCCTAAAAATATGTCAGTTGGTCTTCTCTCTTTTCTCTCCCAATGATTTGGTCCTAAAAGTATTAGGCAGGGCAGAGCAAGGTAACATCTGGGCCTGCTTTGGAGAGCCACAATGGTCCAGGGCAGGGTGTTGGAGCCAGTAAAGTGAGCCCAGGGCAGGGAGTTGGAGCCCACAGGAGGACAGCTCCATGTGGGATGGTAGAGCCTGAGCAGGCTAGGCCAGTGTTCCCACAAGGGCAATCTGACTCAGGGTGGCAGAATCCAAAAAGAGTGAGAAGGGTGTCCCCATGGAAGGGCAGCCTGTTATAAAGAGTCAGATTCCAGGAAAAGGGTCAGATGACAGAGGAGTAGGAGGCTGGTTGCATAGAGAAGACCAATCAAATCAGTAACTTATTAAGGATAATCAGAGCCAGGTTTCTCACTGTTGGAGAAGAGAGTTGAAACAGAAGGACCTAAAATGAATTCTGTAGCTGTTGGACTGGAATTGGAGGTACCCAAGTAAACTCAGGATTTTCAATATACTTATAGAAATATAGAAATAAATGGACATATACCTACATACATATTGTGAGAGGCAGAAAAATAGGACCCCAAGTATGTCCACCTCCCAGTTCCTGACACCTGTGAATATATTGCCTTACAGGGCAAAAGGGACTTTGCAAGAGTCATTAAATTAAGGACCTTGAGATTCGGAGATTATCATGGATTATCCAGATAGGTCCAGTATAATTACAAGGGCCCTTGTAAGAGGGAGACAGGAGGATTAGAGTCAGATGTGACAACAGCAGTCAAGGAGGGGGATTAATTAGAGATGCTATGCTGCTGGTTCTGAAAATGGAGGAAAGAACTGCAGTGGGCTGTTTTTATTGCTATAACTGAGACCACCTACTTTATAAAGAGCTTTATTTAGCTCACTGTTCTGAAGATACAAAGTCAAGGGACCTCATCTATTGATGGCTTTCTTGCTGGCAGATTTTTTGGCGGGGAGGGGCTTGAGGGTTGAATCCAGGGCCTCACATATACTTTGCACATCCTTTACCACTGGGCTGCACCCCCTACCCATTTTTTATTTTTATCTTGAGATAGGGTCTCACTAAGTTACTCAGGCTGCCTCTGGTCTCAAACCAGTGATCCTCCTGCCTCCGCCTCCTGAGTCGCTGGGATTATGGGCATGCATCACTATACCCGGCTTGGCAGCAGATTAAAAAGAATTGGATTTTTTTTTGTGAAGGAATGTGATGAAACATAAATGGGATCTGAATGTTTGTTAGGTAATAGCAATTTATCAATGTTAATTTTCTAATTTTAACAGTTGTACTGTGATTAATATAGGAGAATAAAGTATTAGAAGATCATGAGTCATCAGATTGGCACATCATTCTCAAGGTCTGGAAAAAAATTCTACATATAAACCTTCTGCACATTGGAGAATATTTCAAAAAATTTGAATGCCTGTCATTTATTCCCCAAACCTTTTTTATTCTAGAACTAAGTTTTCTTCCTCCTATTGTTGTCTCAGTTCTCCTGATAGAAATGAATACCTCTCATTTTCTCAAGAGTCAGAGCATCTTCAGGCTGGGTACCTTAATCAGAGGACAACCCGAACCTGGGGTGTAGAGTCTGGCAGGAACTGACACAGTGCTGATTGAATTCCAGGTGGTGTGGGATAGTGGGGCGAGGTGTTAGAAAACGATTTTGAAAAGCAGTCAGAATGTTCTTTCTTCTTTTTTTTTTTTATTTCCTAGCATCTGATTAAAAATACACCCAAGTCCACTGTGAAGTGTTAAGAAGAAAAATTGAGTATCATCTGTTGGCATGTTTGTTTTGTGATCAATTTAATCTCTCTGAGGGTCTCTGTTATGGCACCAAACAACAACAACAAGGTCTCTTTTAAAAAATCCAGACACACCTTTTTGAGATACTTGGCCAGAAAAAATAAGGTTCATAGACTATGACTTTTTTTCTAAATCTCAGCCCTTGTTTTCTTTAGCCTTCCTCAGCAAATCAGTCCCATTTCATCTGTGCATTTATATGTACTTGCACATGCCTAAGTGCTATTTCAGGCTTCAAATCAATCTGGTAAGGTGCAAAATACAGTTTGAAGAAATTAGACTGGCCCATGTCCAAGAGGTCCAAAAATCTTATGCCATCCATTAAAAATATAAAATTTCCTTATCCAAAGAAGTTATAAAACATAATTTGGAGACAATAAAGGAAATATAATATACATTCAATATTAGAAATTATGAAATTATTATTTATTGTGTTAGACATGATACCAATATTTGGTTATATAGGAGAATGTCTTTAATTTTTGGATGTTAAGAAGCATTTCAGAAAAAAAGGACACCTGTAATTTTCTTTAAAGGGAGTCAGAATATATATACTATATCTGATATATCATATAGAATGTATGTATATATATTATATATGTATATGTGTCTGTGTGTGTATCTATCTATATCTATATCTATATGTTTATAGATACACACACATACATACACACAGACACACACACAGACACACACACACACACACACACACACACACACACACACACGGGGCTGGAGTTTAGTTCAATTGGTAGAATGCTGCTCTGCACTTCCTGAGGACCCAGGTTCAATCCCCAGCACCACAAAAATGGAAGAAGGATGTGGCAATCCACTCCCAAGGCAATCCTGAAACAATCAGCCATTGAAAACCCTATGAGGTTTGCTATGAGTCAGATCTGACTAAGTAGCACCTAACAATAACAACATATATATTTATATTAAACCAAATATGATAAAGTGGAAAAGTGTTAACAATTGTTGAACCCAGGTGGTAGGTAAATGTGTTAGTCAACTTTCCATAACAAATGCCTGAGATAACCAAATTATAAACAGAAAAGTTTTTTTTTTCCTCACAATTTTACAGTCCATGACTAGTTGGCCTTGTTGCTTTGAATCTATGGCAAAGCAACCTATCGTGGTGGAGGTGGGTAGTAGAGCAAAACTGTTCACCTTGTGGCCAGGAAGCAAAAAGAGGATAAAGCACTAGAATCACACCATCCCCTGCAAGGACATGCACCCAAAGACCTAAAGTCCTCACATTATGTTTCACTTCTTAAAGGTTCCACCATCTCTCAATAGCATCACCCTGGGAACCAAGACTTTAACCTGTTAGCCTTTGGGGAACACTGAACATTCAAACTATAGCAGTCCATGAGTGTTCCCCTTGAATTAGATTATCTTTTGTGTTTTAATATCTATTCTCCTAACCTTTGCACAAACCTGCCTTTAAAATAGACTTTTTGGACCATGAACCATGGCACATGCCTGTAATCCCAGCAACTTAGGAGGCTGAAGAGAGGGGATCATGAGTTCAAGGCCAGAGGCATACTGCATAATTTAGCAAAACCCTGTCTCAAACTGAAAAGTAAAAAATGGGCCTATTGGTAGAGCACTTGCAAAGTATGTATAGGACCCTCAGTTCAACCCCTATGTACCGGAAAAAAAAGACTTTTTGGGAATTATAGATCATATCCCATACTACATACCTTTGAGGATTAATTTAAATGCTAAAGATAATGGGTTCTTTAGGGGTAACTCCAAATCATTATACATTTAAGTTTAAAACTTAACATTTAAGTATCCTATAGAGACATTCCCTATAGTGTCCTATAGAGACACTAGATATCAGAATATCTAATATAAGTTCTCTCATTTCTGGAGGAAATTAGTGTGTTAGATGGGTTGTTCCCCCTCTCTCTCCTGCCCCTTAAAAAATAAGCTTCTCATTTCCAAGTGGTAAGATTATATCTCCCAATAGATGTTAGCTCCTATCCCAAGGACTCTTTCTCTTCCTTCTACCTGCAATACCCAGACAGATAAATAAACACAATCACATACAAATGTCCTACTTGCCATTCAAGGCTCACTGCTGTTGTCACTTGCTATCTCCTCCAAGCACAGTTAGTTGCTTGGGTTCTCTGAGCTCCTGCAGCATTTACCACTTTTGGTAATCTACACATTTATTCATCTGTCCTCCCCATAGGTTCTGAGCTCTTCAAAAGGAGGAGCTATGCATTATTTATCTTATACTATGACTAACACAATAAAAGTTGGTGAGGCCAGTGGTAGTGGTATGCTCCTCTTATCCCAGCATGCAGAGGGCTGAGGCACAAGGATTGTGAGTTCCAGGCTACATAGTGAGACCCTGTCTCAAAAAAAAAAAAAAAAAAAAAAGAGAGAGAGAGAAAAGAAAAGAAAAAGAAAAAGAAAAAGTGGCTTGTGAGTAAAGAAATGAATGAGTGAATGCTTTGAGTTGAGGTCTAGGCAAGTCCTAATGACTTGTAAAACAGTGAGCACCATCAGCATTTCTAATACCTCAGCTTAGATCCTGATATGTAATCTTCAGATTCTGATACTTAATGCCTCATGAGGCATTAAACAGAAGCCACTGCACATGAGATTAAAACCAAAAAACATTAGAGGTATTTAAAGCTTAGGGCCTTTTTCTGGACAAATTTCACTTTTTTTCACAGCTTGAAAATTCAAGCTTTAATAGCCATGCAGTAAATCAAACATTTCCAAGGGATAATAAAAGTCACGATATAGTCACAGGGCACATATGGACACTCCAGACAGTTGGGGGTGGTGACCAGGCAAAAATACTAAACTCAGAAAAATTCATCTGGAAAGGAAGCCTTCTTTTTCAATCAAACATAAGCCAACATTTATGCCAGGCTCTATTCTAAGGGCTTTAGGTGTATTAAAACATTTAGACCTCACAGCAGCCCTACAATGTGGAGTCTATTATTATTCTCATTTTATAGATGTGAAGATTGAGAAATAGAGCATGAGCTCATCCACCTAAAAGTCATGCTGATCCAAGATGGTCTTACTCTGGAGCCTGTGCCCTACATCACACCGGACATCATGGTATCTTACCATGTACAAACCTGCAAGACTTATCAAATATTAAATAAACATGATGACATGTCTACTCAACCCACTCAAGGTCAAGTGAAGAAAATTGAGGCCTAGAGGTGTGAATGGCTGTACTCGGTTTATACCGATTATTCCCAGCAGAGCCGGGCTAGAACCAAGGATCCTGGTTGCCAGCCTTGCATGCCTTCTCTCATGACACTGTGCCTCTTCTCTCATCTTCTCATAGTGCAGCATCTGGTCCATTGCACCATAGTTATCATATGTTGTATCCAGGTTGGTTTAGGGGCAGAGAAATTTGTCAGGGCCAGCCATGCTGCCACACACCTGTAATCCCAGCACTCCGGAGGCAGAGTGAGAGGATATCAAGTTTGAGGCCAGCTGAGGCTACATAGCAAGACCCTGTCTAAACAAAGAAACAAACAACAACAAAAATGAGAGAAAGAAAGAGGGAAATTTGTCAGTATTTAGCAAATGATTTCAGGCTGCTCATCCCACATCCCCCACACTTGTGTCTGTCACCTTGTCGTGCTGTGGGGGCTTGCACATTGTCATACTGAAAGCTATGCCACTGGTATTTCAGATACCAGCAGGGCCACCCATGGTGGACAGGTTTCCACTGAGCTTCAAGACAGACTAGGGAGAAGAACCTGGCAGTCCACTTCCAGAACAATGAGCCATTGAAAACCCTATAGATAGCAGACAAGCACTGTCAAATACAGTGCTAGAAAATGAGACCCCAGGCTTCAAAGCATTCAAGAAACAACTGTGGAAGAGTTGCTTCCTCAAAGTACAAGTGAGCTTAATTATAGGAATGGAGTAAAGCCCCTGAGACCCCCTTTTGCCCATGTGGCATGACTCAAAATGAGAAGCACAGTGGCTGCAACAATGGGCTCAAACATGAAAAGATCATGTGCATGGCACAGTGTTGGCCAGTGTTTCATTCTGTTGTACACAGGGTCTCTATGAGTCAGACCCAACTCAATAACACCCCACAACAACAACATTCCACTCAGTCAATTATATTTAATATGCTCAGGTTAAGTTAATACACCAGTGATAACCACAGTAAATGAGATGAAAACTAAAAAGAAAAAGAAAAGCAATAGGAGAAATGTTTAAGGCTGTCTCCTCACTCAGCAAGATTCAGTTCTTTTATAACTTCAAACAAAATGGAAGTCCCTGCTGGAAATGTGTACTATTAATGGTCAATTTTCCAGCAACTGAACCACCAGACACTCTTGCCTAGGTGAAACAAACTCTACTTTGTGCTTCTCCATGTGTGCAGAATTTTAATTAAAAGCACATGAGTAAACAGTTTTTAGTTGACTTAGTAAAGAGAACCACAAGTGAGACAATGGATTCACTGAAATTATTTTCTTTTTAAACTTTTGATCTTCCTGAGTTTGCGTTCCAGTTCATTTATCATTTAAATCATTGTCATAAGATTTTAGGTGTTTCAGATTTAGCATTAACTTTAAAATTAAATAGAACATAAGCATGAACTCTATATTTGTCAAAACTTGAATACTGGATAACTAATTAGCAATTTGCTGTTGTTAGCTTTTGTTTTGCTTTCTTTTGTTTATGCAAGACTGGGGTGTTGAACCCAGGGCCTCTCACATGCTAGTGCTCTACTACTGAGCCGCACCTCAACCCCTTTTTGAGTTTTTATTTTGAAATAGGTTCTTGCTAAAATGTGCAGGCTGCCTTTGGCTTTGAACTTGCCACCCTTCTCCATTATCCTCCCAAATCATTGGGATTACAAGCCAGAGCCACAGTATCAGGCTTAATTTGATGTTTTCTGCTTGGCCCTCTACTCTTGCAGGCAACAGACAGACAGGGTGCTAGCATGTTTCAGAAATCTATTTAACAAAGAAAACAGTAATTTGTCCTGTTAACTCCTCCGTGAAACAAACACCCTTCTACCTTCTACCCTCTCCTAGAAGGGTAGAGGTGACTTCTGTCCTCCCTTAAGAACCTCCTGCCATGATTGGCAGAGACAAGAGGTTTCCCAAGATGCACGTCTTTTAAACATCTTTAAAAGGCCAATACTTCCTTTCAAGTTTGGTAGGCTATTTAAATGAGGCATGTAAAATATGAATGAGTTCAAGCCAACTAAATACCACTTGATGCCAGCCAGATTCTCGGTCTCTTCCTGCAGAACACTTTTGCTTTCTTCCTGGAGAAGTCTACCAGGATTTGGTCTCAGTTTTGCTGTTGTAGTACTAGACAACCAATCAACATTGGTATTTAACCACCAGACCAAACATCATTGTTGTTGAAGGGCCTCTGGGCTGACCATGTTACCTGACTTAGCATGAGGGGATCCCCCTGTTAGAGACAGGATTGTCCAGCCAAATTA